>CM076582.1:454768656-454953527 GCA_034641835.2 Pinus albicaulis | reverse complement strand
GCAAATAAACACTCATTTATGAATCATGATGGGACACTTTCAACATAGAAATCAAGGATAGCATGTATTGTACCTAACTCTACAATTTGTCTTGCCTAAGAGTAATGCCACTCTGCCTGAACAGAGATACCTTAACAATTCCCTTAAATATCTCAACATATGCTCATGAAGGAAGAAGTGGCCTTCCGCTCAAGGATTCCTCGTCCTCATAATAAATATCCTTTTGGGAATTTTTATACTGATAGCAGCTCGCTAAGAACATGTAAATGCAGAGATTGATCGCACTCAGAGAGGCTAGAAGCCAATAAAATTTGTCTAAATGAGATTTGTTCAAGTTGTTTGTGAACCAGCAACCCCCCTTGCTTCTGCAACTAACCTTCTCAGTAACTGAAATAAGAAAGCTACTAATGAAACTAGAAACCCCTACAACACTCAGATTCACAGCAATACCCAGGCTTTTCATAGTGTCTGGCATCTGATCATAAAATTATTCTTGCATTCCTACCATTGAAAATACATCCGCTATGCCAAATAGCACATATTGTGGAAGCAGCAGAAAAATGCTCAAGGGAATTTTTGCATTGGGCAGGTCTATCAGTCCATTGTCCTTTGCTACATCGATTCTTCTAATCTCTATCAATGCGGCAACAATCATTGATATAATGGAGAAAAACATGCCAGTGCCTATCCTTTGCAACATAGTAATCCCCTATTCATTCCCTGTCATTGAGTCACGGCATTGGCCACTTTTAGCAATGTACGACAAATTTTGTGGCAATTATTTCCCATAGGTTTGTACTAATAAATGCAATATAACTAGATGTAAACTGAGCAAGACCAGAGAGGAATTACCTAAACTGATCAGTACACAATTGCTGTCTTCTTGGTCCAAAAATCGAAACTTCTTTTTCTTCAATGCGATCTAAGTTCTTTTCTTCCTGATAGGTGGAAACGTTTCATTTATAAAATGTTGCAACAAAGACATGGAAAATTCAAGTAAGAGGACTACCACCAGGTATTTTATGCCGGTAAAATTTTGTTCCACACAAGAAGATAAGCAGTGCTATTGTCATAGTCACGGCAGGAATGCAAAATCCTAGGCCCCATCCTATGTCGTCCTGAATATATGTGAGTACAACGAATCCTGTAAGAGTACCAATGCAAATACTAAAATACCACCAATTAAAGAATGAACTCTTATACTTATTCTCTTCCGAGTCGCCCTCATCAAACTGATCGACACCAAATGCTTTTAAACAGGGTTTGAAGCCTCCTTGCCCCAAAGCAACCAAATAGATTGAGACGAAGAAAATCCCAACCTGCTTCAGACTCGTCAAAGAGGTGGACAAAGTGTCCAAAATAAATCCTTGTAACAATCCATCTCATGTAGTGTTTATTAGTAGGATTCCATGCACGAGATTAAAGCAGAAAAGGAACAATCATTTTCACACCCTATTGTCCTTTTAAACATGGGTTCAATTCACCCAAATATATAGCAAAATCTTCCTGTGTCCATCGAAATTTGCATGAATCCACTGGAAAACAATTATAAAGATACTAAATTATCCATTGTTTAATGCTGGAACACCAAAAAAAATATAAACCAATGGGATTTCATCAAGCCATAAAATCGTGTTCAAGCCGTTAAAATCCTAATCAACCCTAGTGGTTACAAAGGGCTTGTACTTCATGGTAGATTTTTCAAAAGTAAGGTTCTCGTTGCCTTTAATGTGCTGGTCCTGACTTAAACCAGTCCTGAAGAAATCAGGTAAGGTTCTGTGCCATCAATATTAGGTGTAAAGATTAATGATTATTTAACTATCCAAGATTGTCCCATTCTTGTGTGCTCTACCCTCGCCGTATGGCATGAGTTTCAAAGGGATAAGGTTCGGTGCAAACCCTCGATGGTTTTCATGTAACAGAGATTTCTTAAACCTCGCACAGAGATTTCACTTGTTGCAGTCTAATTGCTTGGGGTATGCGGCCCCTAACTAGTGAAAAAATGGGGCGAATCACTCCAACCCCTCCTTCCGACCCAGTAAATCCAGGCGAATGCCATTGAAGTCTGCTCCAAACAAAGAAAATCGGGAGCGAATTCTATTTTTTCAGTTTTATCGGCATTTAATTTGGTGGGCTAATATTTAATAATTAATTATTTTTAAAATAATTATAGGGCTAACTTTATAAAACTATAGAAAATGGGTTTTATATAAAAAAATTCGCCTTATCAAAATTTAAAACCCCTTAAAATTCACCTTTGGGCTAAAATTCACCCCTAAAATTTTCCCTGTTTCATAAATCCATCATAACCTTAAAAGATCCACCAACCAAGTAAACTTGCCCTACAAATGCTCTTAAACACCATTGATGAATTTATCTAGACCTTGTTAGACTCCATTTCCCAATGACTTAACAATCTTCCATGTTTCCTATCTAAAATCTATCAAAGTATAATACCCAACCAAAAAAAAAATCAACATACCTTGCACTTAACATCTAGCCTAAAATCAACCTCTTAAAAGCATCAAGCTATTTCCTTACAAACATATTGAGAGATCCCTCTCCGAGACTAGGAGGGCTAGATCCTAGAGCTCTAAAGCTTGGTTTGATGTTACCCTTGTCAATTTGTATCTCAATCAATCTAGTAAATTACATGGAGCTAACACACGCGGTTAAATTAAACTTCGCATTGAAGTTTGGAGCGGAACCAAAGTGCAAGGTGTAGTTCCATAACTGTCAGCATTTCCCCGTGCAGTGAATCATCACATGTGACAGGGTTTCAGTGGCAGAGACTGCGGATGTTGACCTTTTTGGTTGGCTAAACCCTTGGTTCATGGCGCGACGACCATATGGGGGAGGGGTTGGCCCCTCTCCAACCCCCAAACATGAAATAGTTAAACCTTAAATACAAGCCGCTACTGAATATAGTTAAGATCCAATTGATAGCCTGACAATGAGAGTTATGCGTGCATGCGGGGAGATATCGTGGTCCAGCCCCAGCGACCCAACAAAATTTTGCACCACAAAACCTGGGCCACATGGCGGCCTCTAATTGGCCGAACCAAAAACACGTACAACCCATTTTCCATTAATATGTTGACACTTGTCGACATCCAGTTGGCCCAGAAGGAATATTCTCTTTTTTGAGTTTCCAAAACCCATTCTGGTCAAAAGCCATAAATTATAGTTTACTGGACTTTTCAAATCGCGATAACTTCTTCATATGGTGTCAACTTTTCGTACTATTCACGGCGCCAGAATCAGGAAGACGAGATCTATCCAGTCGCTAAGGTTCGGTAGACTTCCAAACACTTTTAATTTTGAGCTATCACTTAGGTCCATGATCCAAATCTAATCACACCTCCCCATTAGGAATCTTTTGGACCCCAAAAGACTGATTACATGTTCTGTTCGTTAGATGAGAGTACAACACCTCACCTTTCAACCTTCATACACTTTTCCATGCATGGCTTAGTGCCTTTGAACCACAACTCGAAGGTAGTCAACACTTCCCCTTTTAGATGCTCTTATCCTCCTGCCAAGAATTGTCTTCCTTGCTCACCCAGAAATTTTTGGCGAGAAATTTTTAGAAGGTAGTTGAACATCATGTCCTTGATCATCGATCCAAACTGGCTCAAAAAAACATGAGATTACAACATAAAACATGCATACATAACTTAAATTTGCATATGTACAAATGGATGTATGTATTACTGGGTCAAGAAGTCAAACCACTTCTTACCAAGCCACTTCCATGGCGACTTTTGATACTGAAAATCTTCATCATGTGAAACATTTGTTCTCACATCAATGATGGAGTCTTTGGTTCCAATTTCACCAGTCTTTCTATCCTCTTACCTCATGTTCTTGGGATGATTAGTTGGATGTAATGTCCAACATTGAGAAACAACATGTCCTTTTTTCTGGCAATGTGTGCAAGCCTTTTGCACCTTCTTTGCAAGTTGACTTTGCCTCAACTATTTCATGTATGCCTTCATCCTCTTCCAGCATTTTTAAACAACATGGTTACACAGACCACAATATGCACAACAACTCTTTCTTCCATTTACACATGCATATTTTCCATGATTATCAGAAACATAATCAACTTGACTATGGGAAGAATTATACCTTAAATTCTACTTTTCATGTCCATATTTTTTACCTTCATGAGGAGATGAACTAGTAGAGGTTCCAGCTTTCCTTTGAAGACTAACATCAGTGTTCATGTCTTGATAGTTGTCTGAACTCTCATGCTCGCCATAAGCTGCATGTCTACACACATCTTGCTACAACATAGGCTTCAAACAATGGCAATGAACTTGTAAACAAACTTGACATGTTTGTGGTTTAGAACTTGGAACAAAAGTTCTTTTTGAAGTTGCCTCATATGCCTTCATGGTTGTAGATTTTTTGCCATAAGATTGAACATAGCCAAGACCAAATTTCTTAGGTCTTTATTCAACCAAAATGGGATCAATCATTCCTTGTGCATGTTTTCCTAAACCCTTGCCTTCATAGCCCATTTTAAACATCAACTTGGACCCTATACCTCTAGTGTTCTTTTCAAATGAACCTACACATCTATCTGAAGAGGAAATTGAACAAAAATTTGAGTGAATTACCTCTGCTTCACGAATGTTCTTGGTTAAAACCTCTTGGGCTTGATGTATTTGCATCTCCATCTCATGCAATAATTGAAGAAATTCTTCTTTCTCTTGCTTCATAGCAACCAATTTCTCACGAATTCTAATTCTTTCCATTCTATCTTCAAATAGAATTTGCACACTATCCTTCAGGATGTAGAAGTCTCGCTTCATCTCTTCATCGAAGAATCTTATCAAGGAGGAGGATTTTGAAACCTCACTTGATGAAGTTGTCATCTTATAAAAATGAACTAAGGAAATTCAAAAAAAATTCAAAAAATTTTCAAAAAAAATTGAAAAATATTCTAAACAAATGGTTGTAGAGTCAAGCTCTTCTTCAAGCATCCTTTTGCAAACAAACTTCAAGAGCTTCTTAACAAACAATCATCAAGAGGGTTTGTGCTTCAAGGGTTGCCTTGAGGTACTTTGGGTAAGGATAATGTCTTCAGCCCTTCTTCCTTCTTGTCCTCTTCTATACTTAGCTAAAATTAGCTTTCCCTTTACCTCTAGCAAACTTAAACTTGTAAGCAACAGTCAATTTGCAAACAATAAATTATTTAACAGTGCAAACACATTTCAAGTCAACAAGCAACCTAGTGCTATGTCAAGCAATCAATCAAGTGCTCTGATACCAACAAGATCCTTTTTCAATCAATCAACCATGTGCTCTGATATCAACATGATATTAAAATGGGTTGCATAACTTGTTATGCTTTTCAAGAAACTCCCACTCAGTTAAAAAATTAAAAGATATAGCTTATACTTGACTTGTGCGAAATTTTATACTTGAAACAAGTGTATTTTTTTAACTGTTTAAGTGCTTTCAAACCATTTGTTTTTGCTAATATTAAACATGTGAAAAAACCATATAATGCAGCAAATAAGCATCAACACATAACAGAAAATTTAACATAGGAGTTCACCCGAATCTTGTGGGCTACGTCTCCTTGAGCTCTTGTCAACTTGACTTGGCTCTTTGGGATTATGATGAAAATTTTATTTTCCAAGTAAATACTTAACTCCAATGGTTATTTGGGCTGTACCATTGGGTTTATAATACCATCATACCCCTGTCATAGTTTTCATCACTCTGAAAACAGAACTAGGTTCCCTTAGAATAGACTCTTTCTGTCGTTGCCCTTAAGATTCCCTGAGCTTCAAAGTGGAAATAACTCCCTTAGAATTATTTTTCTGCCCCTGAAATCTCACATAATGTCTCCATCGCATATCATACCTCCAAATTGGACTGATAATTTTCTCCAAAAGAGCATTGCCTCCCCAATCTAGGCCTCTATCCACTGATGACCCTGGGTTGCCCAAAACTTCCCTATGGATCATTGACCTTCAAAAGTCTTCAAATGGATCTGAAAATCCTTTCATTGGATTCAAAATGTCCAAAATAGTCAGAAGATACTATTCACTTTCAGAAATTGGCCTCCGGCTTCTCCGGTTTCGCCTCCAACACCTGGTGGCGCCCCCTGGCTCTAGGGTCACTGAAAACTTCTCTGAAGCATATAGGCTTTCAGAAGTCCTATAAATCCTAAGAAAAACTCCATAAATGGATTTAGAAGTATCAAAACAGTCAGAAATTACTATTGGTTTGCTGAGAATGGATACCGGTTGCCCTAGCTAGGCCTCATTCTCCTATTGCCACTTGGTGGCCCTGGTGGCCCCTTAAACTTATCTGAAGCATATCAGCCTTAAAAAGTTCTATAAAGGCTCTTAACACCACAAAATTAGTTCCATAATGTTTTAAACATCCAAAATTTACTATTAGATTCTTGAATAAGACCTCTAGATGCACTGGCTAGGCCTCCAACTGATGTTGGCCCATGGTGGCCCTGGTGGCCCCTAGAACTTCTCTGAAGCAAAAAAAAAAAAAACCTGCTCAAAAGTCCTCTTATGGCTCTGAAACCCTCACCAATGAGTCTATAATTTCTGAGATAGTCTAAATTGACTATTGGCACTCTCATAATGGACGAATCTAGCTCAATATAGAGCCTAAACTGATTTTGCCCAATGTCCCCTAAAAATCCTCCACCAAAAATGGTGAACTGCACTTAACTCCAGTTTAAAATGGCCAAAATCCCAAAAATTAGGGGCACGCTAAACTTATCTGCCAGTTTCAAACCGCAACATTTAATTTCGAACCGTCATTGGACACATGTCCCGGAATACACGCAGTTAAATTAAACTTTGCATTGAAGTTTGGAGCGGAACCGGAGTGCAAGGCATAGTTCCATAACCATCAGCGTTTCCCTGTGCGGTGAATCATCACATGTGATAGGGTTTCAGTGGCGAATACTGCAGGCACTGACCATTTTGGTTGGCTAAACACTTGGTTCATGACACGACGGCCATATGGGGGAGGGGTTGGCCCCTCTCCAACCCCCAAACATGAAATGGTTAAACCTTAAATACAAGCCGCTACTCAATATAGTTAAGAACCAATTGATAACCTGATGGTAAGAGCTATGCGTGCATGCAGGGAGGTGTCAAGGTTGAGCCCCAGTGACCCAAAAATAAATTGCACCACAAAACCTGGGCCACATGGTGGTCTCCGGACTTGCCACGTGGCAGCCTCTAATTGGCTGAACCAAAAACACATACAACCCATTGTCCATTAATATGATGACACTTTTCGACATCCAGTTGGCCCAGAAGTAATATTATGGGGAATATTCCCTGGAATATTCTCTTTTTTGAATTTCCAAAACCTAGTCAAACTTGGTCAAAAGCCAGAAATTACAGTTTACTGGACTTTTCAAATCGTGATAACTTCTTCATACAGTATCGGTTTTTCAAACCATTCATATGCATGGTGTTAGTCATAGTTGTAGTGATGTCGCCATGTGAAAGAGGAGGATGTTGTTGTTGTGAATTTTGACGTCATGAGTGTATGATTGGTTATGCATTGTTATGTGTTTGCCATGCATACATGACAATTTCATATGTGTTCCTTACGCTTGCGGTCCATGTGCTTGTTGCATATGCATGGTGGTTGTCATTGTTGCGATTATGTCGCCATGTGGAAGTTGATGGTCTTGTTGTTGGATGTGATCATCATGAGTAAATGTAGGTTATGCATTTTTTATGCATGACAGTGTCTATATGTTGTTATTCATGCATTTTCATGGTTATGGTTGTTATCCACGAGGTCATTGAATGCAATTAGGTCATCATGATGTTTTGGTATGTATGATTCTGATGTGTTGGTTGAGATAGAGCAGGAGATGCAGATCATCAAAGAGAAGTTGCAACACTGGACTTTGGGGTAAGAGAAAATCGACATCCAAGTTGTATGTTTGGCATACAGGTATGTGGTGAAAGGTTGTAATCAAAATTAGGGTTACTTATATTCATGTTTGTCATTTTATTGTTGTTTTGGTTACATGCATGGTAGATGCTAGTGAATTAGTGTGGTCATATGCACATGTGTTGAATGGTCATGAATGATGGAAGTGTGTTGTTATTTGCATTATTGTTGTTGTTTTATGTTAGTTATTTTGATGATTATGTTATATGTTGTTGATAAGTATGGTATATGTTAACTTTTTATTGTTATATGTTAGTTAAATTGATGATTAGGTTTATTGTATTAAGATCTTGATGCTATATGTATCGTGTTAATCCAGACTAAACTATGTGAATAGTTATGGTTACGATATTCAAGTATGAGTTGACATATTGTGATATTATTCATACTAATCTAGACTAACTGTGTAGATGTGATTATTATGCATGAATTACAATTGTTTATGAGTTTGTGATGTGAACATGGTAGGCAATTACTGTTGTGGATATCATGACCTTATTTATGTCTGAGTTGATATGTTGAAAAGTTATATTTTTCTAATCTAGATTGATTGTGCAGACAAGATAGCCTCCTCCCCCGAGACACATTAAGGTATGAATTTTCTCATGTCGTTTATTTGGTGTTTGAATGTTTGATTCTGGAATCTATCTGGTGTTGAGTGTTTAGTGTTTATTATGTCATTTAGTTGATTTATCTAACATGGTACGTTTATACTTTGTTTGAATGTTTGATTAATGGCATGATATGAGTTCTATAAGATTGCATGAATAATTATTTTGTTTTAACATTGTTGTACTAAGACATGTGTTGAGATAGTTGATATGTACTTGACTGAAAATAAGTGATATTTGTAGTATTATAATCTTGACTATTAGTTGATTATGACATGGTTGTTAGTCTTCGTAGAGTCTGATTTTAGTTAATATATATGATATCTTGATATTTGGAACTTGTGATTGACATGTGTGAACAGTTGCAAGGCAACATGCTTGGTATTAGCATGACAAGGTAATATTTTATGTGTTTATATAACTAACAGATGAGTGATATGACAGTACATAGTAGGACTCGATTGCGGCAAGGTAAATGGTAAAAGAAAGGAATTGGGTAAGAATTATTTTGACTATGTTTGGAAACCCTAATTCCAAACGAATGAGTGCTTTGCATACAGGAAGTCTTATTAACCTTGATTTTGTCTGACATTATGTGGATATGTGATATAGTCATGAACATGTATTTGACAGGTATATCAGTTGGTTTCTAGTTATGGTTGGATTCGTCAAGGGATTGGGGTCCCTTAAGAGATGATATATGTATGTGTTAATATACAAGGCAATGTGTTTCGCATAACAAGGTAAGAGAATAGGCGTATTGTTATATTTATTTATGTGCTAACAGTTGTGTGGTTATGGCAGTATGATGCAGGGATTGCATGGAAAAAGAGACCGCCATTAAATCTTGGAGAAGGATCAAGTTGAGTTTTCCTTCGGAAGCACTGGGGACCCATAGGGGATTGAGTCATGGTGTTTATTGCTAGTCCTGTGCTTTCAGCCTTTTATGATTTATTTGTGCTTGACTTGCAGTTTTTTTTATGTCCAGTGTATGGCCATGCCACTTTATTGCAGTGTTGTATTGCTTTTGGTTCTCATGGTTTTCTTCTCCTTTGCTCTTGTTCTTTCCTTTTATGTTTTGATAGGCTTGGGAATTGGTTTTGGAAAGAGGGAAGTAATGGAGCTCGGGAAGAGTTGTGTGGTACCCAATAGGTAATGAAAGATGCAGGCAAAGCTCGGTGCATGAGTAAGCGTAGCGGAAGGTAAGAATATGATATTCGGTTGGACTGGTTTGTCCATTGTGGTAAATGGACGGTGGCAATACAGACATGAGAAAGGTAACATGAAAGGTAAATTGAATGGATATGAGGTTTTAGATGACTTGGAAATGTTGGGAATTGTTGTTCTCAACTTTTTGCATGATGTGCACTAATAAAGGAAGTTCTCTTAACCTAGACCTTGTGATATCTAGCAATTGTGTTGATCATGATCGTGTTGATGTTTATATATGTATACATGTATGTATGTATGTATGTCGTGTCTGACAGGGTCATCATGGATCTTGATTTTTTAATGATAATGTTTATATGTATGTATGTTGTTGTCTAATAGGATCATAATTTTTTTTATGCTAATGATTTTATATATATGTATGTATCTATGTATCTATGTCACTGTATGACAAAGTTTTCAAGGATCATTCTTGTGGAGGAATCATTGCATATGCAAGTGAATGGCATGAAGAGGTTCTTGGTATTATAAGGAATCAAGTGGGAAGAGTAGCCCTCACAAATAATTG
The DNA here is from genome assembly GCA_034641835.2 of Pinus albicaulis. Classification (NCBI taxonomy): domain Eukaryota; kingdom Viridiplantae; phylum Streptophyta; class Pinopsida; order Pinales; family Pinaceae; genus Pinus; species Pinus albicaulis. Next base: position 454,943,216 of record CM076582.1, on the reverse strand, counting down.
AGGTCAGTATCAAATGGATGTGAATTGATATCATATGCTTGTACTATTCTGATGTTTAGGTTATGGACAGGTAATGCTAAGGGGTACATCAACGAAGTGAAGGTAGTGTGATCTGCAACATGCTAGGATAAGCATGGACAGTGGAAAGATACTAGAAGCAAGGTTTCTTATGGGGTCATTGTGTGGTCTATGGATGTGCATTACTACTATTGTGTATATGTTATGCATGTTGTATATTCAATGGTTGTACCTATGGTGATTTGTACATGTAACATACGTCGTATTGTGTACATATGATGTTGTATGTATGTTTTATATATGGTGTTGTGTATATATTGCATATGCAGTGCTAGGTATAGATGGTGCTATGCACATGTTGGATATGCGGTGTTATGTACATATTGTATTGTGTGCATGTTGGATATGCGGTGTTGTGTGCATATGGTGTTGTGCGCATGTTGGATACGTGGTGTTGTGTATGTATGGTGTTATGTACATATGGTGTTATGAGCGTGTTGTACATATGGTTCTATGTACATATGGTGTTGTTTGCATGATTGTACATGTCACGTTGTGTGCATGTGGTGATGTGTACATGTTTTAGATGTGGTGTTGTGTGCATGCGGTGTCGTGTACCTGTCATGCATGTGGCGTTGTGTACATGTGATGTCATGTACATGTCGTGCATGTCGTGTGATGCACATGTCGTATTGTGTACACATTGTACAAGTGGTGCGGTGTACATTTAGTGTTGTGTACACGTTGTGCAAGTGGTGTCGTGTACATCTGATGTTGTGCACACGTTGTGCAGGTAGTGTTGTGTACAGGCGGTATTGTGTACATGTGCATATGGTACTAGTATGCATGTGGTATTGTGCGCATGTTGTACTTGTTGTGTTGCAGGCATGTGGTACTATGTATGTGCATGGTGTAGTCATGGTATCTTGACATGTGTATTCGTTGTGTTGTACTATGTATATGTACATGTATTGTGTTGTGTTGTACACCCGATGTCAGTGTATTTGTTGTGTTGTATTGTACACCGGGTGTAGGTGTATGTGTTGTACACTAGATGTAGGTGTATGTATTATGTTGTATGGTACACCAGGTGTAAGTGTATGTGTTGTAAATTGTATGTAGGTGTATGTATTGTGTTGTATGGTACATCGGGTGTAGGTGTATGTGTTGTATGTCGATGTGGGTGTACATATTGTGTGGTGTTGAACGTTGTGTACTGTGGATGTATGTGTTGTGATGTACACTGTGTATGTGTACATGGTTGAAGAGAAGCATTGAGTGCTTGTCAGGTGTGGCAACTGATCCGGTTTGTATAAAAGAACAAAGGCAGAGGTAAGGACCGATGAAGGATAAGTACCAGTATTTTATTTCAACTTTATTATGCATGTGATCTATGATTCTAACTTATAATGGTTACATGTGGTTTATGATTATGTTTTATGATGATTCCATGTGATTCATGATTTTAATCTATGATGGTTTTGTTTTGAGCTAATTAGATGTGATATCTTTATACATGATGATTTGATCAAACAACCAGTTTGACTTGTTGTGACAGGAAGTGAACAGAATTGCAAATGTGCTTATTGACAAGCTATCAATGAGGTATGATGTGAATTTATTCCATTTTATTTTAAATCTAATGGAAATTATGTGTTTGGTACAAGAAGAACATAATTGCCTGATTAGGTGGTTGAAACTAATTGCAATCATTAGCAGCAACAACGAAAGGAATTGAAATAGGTAGCAGTATGTTGGTAAAGCACTTCAGGATCAGGGCCATTGTAAGACACGGGTAGCCATTAGTGTCCATTGATTTCCATGAGCATGATATGACCAGTAGGATGGTTTTAAGGTAGGTACATGCCTTGGTTGTTTGACTTTCTGATGCAAGGAAACATTGCCAAGGGTTGGATCAAACCGAGATAGGGGATGTCAGGGAACTTGGAAGGTGAGTGACTACACAGAAGAGGATTACCAGATTGCCCAAGTGATCCAAAATATTTTTCTTGAGATGTATTAAAGAATTAACATGTAAAATTTCAGCTTAACCATGAAATTTTAAACGCATAAACATAAGAAGAGAGAAGCACATAAAATAATGCAAGAAGACACAGAATTGATATCGGAGTTCGTCCAGGAGGGACTATGTCTCCAGGCCCTGCTCAATCAGTGGGGAGGCCTTCTTTCATTAAGTGGCAATAAAAATGAAAGTACATGCATTAAATGCAAAATTACACCCTTATACCTCCATAGCTGAAAGTGCTCGAAAATTGGAGACCTCTGATGAAGAAATGGACAACACCATTGGATTTGTGGCACTAAGAGGTGTAGAATCCACATAAAATTTTCCTGATTCTAACAAAGTGAAAATCTAACCCCTTTGGAAATGGCTCAGATCATGGCTCTACCCCCCCTCCTACAAGGCACTCATGGGTCCACTCTTTCTCGTACTTTGTGTCGCTCTTGGCCTGCCTAAGCCCACTTCTGAAATGAATGTTTTATATATTGGAGTGTGGGCGAACTTCACCAAGTCTGTCGTTGGTGAGTCGGTTTCATATCCGAGTGTGAGAGAGGGGGTCGGGTGGTCAAACCCTGCCCCCTCCATAATAAGTCGGAATATTTTTTTTTAAATCAGCATATATTTTTTTTAATATACGATATGGGGGGGGGGCAGACCCGCATAGAGCGGCCCACCCCCCAAATCCACCGTCTGCACCGTTGTATTAAAAAGGTAGTAGGTTGGGGCTGCGGGGTCACAGCTGTTGGCCCCACCAATAATAGGTTATAGTTCCGTATAAAGTGGACAGGTGGTTGGGCGACAGGGTCATGACCGTTTCCCACCCACATAATAATACTTATTGTTATATCCGTTGGGTAGGGCGGGAGTCATGGCCCACCATACCCCTTTTTTATTTTATTTTTATTTGATTTTAACCAACCTTACTTTCTTGAACTTTCGAGAATTTGACCAAAGGAGTCAAATTAAGGGACCCAAAATTTCACCCAGAATTCATCCGGGGTTGGTCGGAATCCAGTGGCCTGGTTTCTATGAATTTGTTGCCTCCTTAAGTTGCCACATCACCAAGTCAACCTTCAAACTTTGACTGCTTCTAACTCCTTCATACGGACTAAGAATTAAGTGTCGTTTTCGCTGTTGGAATCAGAAAGAAGAGATATTCGAATTGAATCTGAGTTTGCCACATTTCTGACACTTTGATTTTTGAGCCTTTGTACTTAAGACACTTATACTTGGACTTGTTCGATCCACCTAGATCATTCCTCCCCAATGAAGAGCTTTTGGACCCCCAAAAGCCTTATCAATCAACAGGCAAGTGAGGGAATTTCTCCCTCACCTTCTCCTTTTCAAGCCATATAGCTTTACTTGGGTGCATACCTTTGAAACTAACACAGAGCTATTCCACATCTCCCCGTTGTGAATGTTGAGCCTCAAATTTGTGCTTCCCTTCACCTCATTTTACCTCATTCTTCCTTGTCCATTTCTATTTTAAACCCAATTGATCAATAAAAATAGTTAAAATTACTTCTAGAATGGTTTACATGACTGACTTGTTGAATTTTGTGATTGTTGCCATTGTTAAGCATTTTTACCGGAACTAGCTGCAGAATGCAGGCATTCCGTAGCTAACCGGCGATTCTGCAGCTACCTTTATGTTTGAGTATGTTCCAGGTGGCCTCTTGAGGAAAAACACATATGGGCATGATCCACGTTGTGCCTACATGGTGTGTTGCTCATCGTGGAAGAGGAAATGAATTCTGGGTACGGTTATGCACGTGGGAACACATTTGTGAAGGAAGACTCCTACTAGGACTGTCTCAGTCCAGGTGTCTTTTCTCCTTCACGCAGCCACCTCAAGGACTCCTAAAATGATTTGGATAAGGAAATACATCATTCCTAAATTATTGTAATTATTGTTACTTGCATTTACTTTATAAACTCTTGAGTAGGCCGAGAGCTTAGTTAGAAATTCTGTGATTAGATTTGCTGCTAGATTTTGTGTAAACTATGTGTTACGTCTTTGAAGACACGGAGCATTATGTTCAAACTATTGCATCGTTAATGGAGCAGACAAAATTATCTTGAAGGCGTGATTTAATTTGGAGTTGAATGCCGTCAAGTGGTAGAGGGCCCCTGCCCCTTGCACGGATTTCTTTTGCGTAAACTAGATAAGTTTTTCCTAGTTGTCTTTACGTTCTGCATTTGAATTGGTAGTTGTTTTGTTTTATCTACTGTGGTCGTACTCATTCTAGTTCTTCCATAAGAAGACACTCTTCCAACAGACTAAAATGATGAATGTTTAATGACTATGGTATTGTAGGATAGGAGTTAAATTTGTATTTGTTTTTAACTAGTTACTGTAGTCATATTCGTTCCAGCTCTTCCACAACAAGACACTCTTCCAATAGACTAAAATGATGAATGTTTAATGACTATGGTACTGTAGGATAGGAGTTGAATTTGTATTTGTTTTAACTAGATACTGTAGTTATATTCATTCCAGTTCTTCCACAAGAAGACATTCTTCCAACATATTATAATGATGAATGATGAATAGCTATAGTACTGTAGGAATTAGTTGTAGTTTTTGCTCTTCACTATCATAGTTGCACTTGTTCTAATCACTCTTCCACAAGAAGAAATTCTTCCAATACATCCTTAAGAAGTTCAAGATATGACCGTGATGTGATAATTTAGTTTTTCATTTGCTTTCAGTTCATTTGCTTTCAATTGCATACAATTACACAGTCAGAACTGTTCTACCTCTTCCACAAGAAGGAACTCTTCCAAAATATCACTAATGATGAACAAACAGATTATGTAACTTCATAGAATAATGCATGTTAGTTAGAATGCTCCGGAGTTTCATTTTGCATTTAATTCATGTCCAGCTACTTCGTTTCAAGTTTGATGATGACTTATAGTTTAACATTGTTCTAGTTTAGAAGCATCTTAAGCTCATGTTTAAATTAATTCATTGCACTTGCATCTCATAGTCACACTGTCACCCTTTGCACAGTAGATCACTTTAGTTGTTAGGATTCACAAGACAGCCTTCATTATTTACAAATATCTTTTTGTTCTGAAAACCACCAGTGATCCATAACCATAGGAACAGAAGATAACATCATTACAAGGTCTGAAATATCTCTGCAAATTCCTCATCATAAACAGAGCTCTTCCTCAAAAGAACTACCTTGAAAAGAAACCAATAACTCTTTGAGTATAGGCTCTGTGACATTCAATTGAAATTGCAGAATAGAACTAGGAATTAGTCATGGAAAAGATGAGCTTAGAATAGAATGTTGCATCATGATTAGTGTCTAACTGTCTAGTTAGAAAACTTGCATATTTAGTGATTATTTCTCAAGTCTAGTTTGTGTCATTTGTCTAAGAAGTTATCATCAAGCTCTTGTTTCTATTCAGTCATAGTTCAGATGTTGCTTCAGTATTTTTTATTACATTTGCCATTCCATACATTAGGCTCAACTGTGGTTTTGACCGCCAATTTCTTTTCATTAGTTTTCTAGGCATTTTCATTGTAAACACAAAACTTCAAAAGACCAAAAACATCATAAATCAACATAAAAGACCAAAACATCACAAAACACTACACACAACGCACTAGGAAACAAGCACCTAGGTACATATGGTACATTTCACTTCAGCAATTTACAAATCCTGGTTGACAATTAAATGAACTCAGTTTAGGAGACTAGATTGAGACCCAACATTTTGGCGCCGTTGCCGGGGAAGTGAAAACTAGGTAACCTTTGTTTCTTAGCATCCAAAAACAATTTTATGCGTAGGGAGAGAGATTCAAAGGGGAAGATTTATAAGCAACAGAGGCAGAAGTTTAATTTCTAGAACACCACTTGTTTCATCTAGATCCAGAGCTAGTACACCTTCAACTCAAACCCATCTTCCATCCTTTACTGATCCTGGACTTCTAGAAGATCTAAGGTCACCTATTCCATTAGAGAAACCTTCCACTTCATCCACTAAACCTGCCATAGAAGAGGATCCAAAAACTTTTGTTGAGAATACAAACTTTTCTACTTCCACAGGAGAGTCAACCATGGCAGAAGAAGGAGGAGGAGGAGTTGTTAATGGAGAACACACATTAATTGGAGGAGGTAGAGGTAGAGGTAGAGGAGAAGGAGGAAGAGGAGGTAGAGGTAGAGATGGAGGAATAAATAGAATAGGAAGCTCTTTTGGGTTCCCTATACTTGATGAAGAGACCAATACAACCATGAAAAACATTTCACCTTCTGTCCTTCCGAACTTCTATGGACTTAAAACTGAGGATCCTGAAACTTTCTTATTCGAATTTGAAGTGTTGTGTAGGACTTATGACTACCTTCAAGATGCTCAAAAATTGAAATTATTTCCTTCAACTTTGAAAGGAGCAGCATTGAAGTGGTTTATGAGCTTAAACAGTAGTTCCATTAGGACATGGGAAGACATGAAACAAGCATTTCTAGAGAGATACTTGGATTATTGTATGACGGTTAATCATAAGGAAGAAGTGTTCAAGATGTTACAAAAAGAAGATGAAAACTTAGAAGATTTGTTGGAAAGATTTAAATACAACATAAAAAGGGCACAAATGGAAAACCTAGATCAAGACACTTTAAAAGCTCTTTTGTTGAAAACCATTAGGGATGAATGGTTGGATATCATTAACATGATGGGAAAGGGGATATATCACAACTCACATTACCTGAAATATCTGAGTTATGTATCAACCTTTCCAGAGGGAAATCCAAAACTGTCAAAGGTCCAAGAGATCCTGCTCTTGCAAGAGCAAGTAAATCTGCTTCTGGGACTGTAAGTAGATCAGAAATAGGACACATGCTTGATGATTTTAAATCTGACATCTTAGGGAGTCTTAGTGAACAAATAGACACCCTCAAGATACAAAACAAGCAAAAGGCTGAATCTGATGCCTTGGAAATCTTTTGTCCCAAATGTAGGAAGAAACATGCCTTGAGAGAGTGTCCTTTAGATATAAAAGTTGTAGAAACCTGTGTTATTTGTTCTGAGAAACATGAAACCAAGAATTGTCCTTCTCTTTCTGGTCTCAAGGCTGTTTTTCAGGAAGAAACTCCTACAGATTCCACAGAATCTCTTAACTTTGTATCTAGAAGACCTTGGCAGGGATCTCAGACACAAGGATTTCATGATCAAATGTATAATCAACCTCCACCTTGGAATTCTTGGAAGCAACCTTGGCCCCAATTCCAAAATCAATCTCAAGCTTGGGCACAAGGATCACAAGGTCCCTATGGAAGATACTCTCCATATTATCAGTATCCACCATCCTATCCACCATATCCACAATTTTATCCTCAAAATCCTCAAAAAAATTTTCCTCAAAATCTTCAACAAAATTCACAACAACATCATTTGAACCAACCTCATCAAAATCAACCACTTCCATTACCATTCCCTCAAAAATCCAATCAATTACCAGCTCAGCCCATACCAAACCCCAATAATAAGAACCCCCAGAATACATACATGATAGAAGGACAACAATTTCCAACTTATTTAATTACTCCTCTGGACCTTAGTGATGTTCAACTTAGGTCTGGAAGGATACTTGAGAAGAGGAAACCTTCTGTGATCATACAAGAACAAGATAATTCTGAGGAAGACTCCCTACCGGTTAATAAAAGTCTTGAGGAAGAAACATCCTTTCAAGGCCAAAACATTGAAAAACTGAAACAAAAAGATCCAATAAGCCCAACTCCAGTGTTAGAGCAACCATCCACATCTACTTCTATACCTCCCTTTCCGGAAAGATTACAAATTGACAAAGGTGTAGAAAAACAAATAATGGTGCCTAATTATGATTTCTTGGATGAATTGAGAAATGTTTGCATTAAAATTCCATTATTGCAAGCCATCAAGGAAATCCAAATTTTAGCCAAAAAAATAAAGGAGTTGAGTATGAAGACAACAAAGAAAAGAATAAGAGAAACCAATAAAATTCAACTGGTAGGACAAATAGCAGACATTATGATGGGTAAGATTACTATTCCAAAGTACCTTGACCCAGGAAATCCAGTTGTCAAAATTCACATCAATGGAATTGAAATTCAAAACACACTCATTGACTTAGGAGCAGCAATAAATATCATGAGTAGACAAATCATGGACAAACTGAAACTTCCTAATCTTCTCTTTACACCCACACTATTACAACTAGCAGATAGATCTGTGATCAGACCAGATGGGGTAATAGAAGACATTCCAGGGTCCCTAGACTCTTGGGAGTACCCTGTGGATTTCATGATCCTGACACCCAAGAATAATCTAGGAGGCCATCCTGTTATACTAGGAAGACCTTGGTTGGCTACAGCTGATGCTTTTATTAGTTGTAGGTCCGGTGATATGTATATTTCTGATGGAAGTTCAGCAAAGAAATTCACTTTATATCCTCCAGCTAGGACAATTACAGATCTAGATGACACTCAATGGATAGAGGATGAAGAATATTTGCAACCACTCTTCACAATTTTAGAAATTAGTGAAGATAATCAAATTCTGAATACTCTAGAAAATTTTGAATCTTCTCCAGAGCACAAACAAGAATCATTTCAAGAGAGATCCAATATTGAGTTCTTGTCATCTAGACGGATGTCTCTTCATTCTATGGACAAATTTGGCAGTTCTACAAGTGAAATTTTTCCAGGCAAAACCTTGAACATAAACAAAAACCTGGAAAAATCTCAACAAGAAGAGCTAGTCAAAGTATTACAGAGACATTCTTCTGCATATGCATGGGAATACACTGACATGAAAGGGATAAGTCCCAATACTTGTACTCATCACATCTATATAGAGGCAAATTGCAAACCAATCAGACAGCCTCAAAGATGGATGAATCCAAATCTTAGGGAAATTGTCAAGGAAGAATTACAAAAATTGTTAAATGTGAACTTCATCTATCCTATTTCAGATAGTCAGTGGGTTTCCCCTTTAGTAATTGTACCTAAGAAAAATGGAAAATGGAGGGTGTGTGTTGACTATCGAGAACTGAATAAAGATACTCTTAAAGACCATTTTCCCTTACCTTTCATAGATCAAGTATTAGATACATTAGCAGGTAAAAGTACTTTTCATTCCTGGATGGATTTAGTGGTTACAATCAAATCCAAGTAGCACTTGAAGACCAAGATAAAACCACATTTACTTGTCCTTGGGGTACTTATGCCTACCGAGTATTGCCATTTGGATTGTGCAATGCACCTGCAACATTCCAAAGGGCAGTATTAGGAATTTTTTCTGATCTGATACATGACTGTGTAGAGGTGTACATGGATGATTTTACGGTTTATGGGGATACATTTGAAGAGGCTTTAGAAAACTTGGAAAAGGTCTTAAAAAGATGTCAAGAAGCAAACCTTTCTCTTAGTCATGAAAAATGTTTTATGATGTTCACTGAAGGTATTGTTTTAGGGCACCACATTTCGGGGGATGGGATTAGAGTTGATGAAGCGAAAGTTGAAGTTATTTCTAACCTATCCATTCCAAGTTGTCAAAGAGATGTAAGAAGTTTTCTAGGATTTACAGGGTACTATCGGAGATTTATAGAAAACTTCACCAAAATAGCATCTCCTCTCTTCAAATTACTCACCAAAGATTGTGAATTTAAGTGGACTTCTGATTTCCAGTTAGCTTTTGAAACCCTGAAAACCAAAATTTCCGAAGCACCTATATTAAGGGGACCTAACTGGAAGTTACCTTTTCATATCTCGACAGATGCTTCCGATACAGCTCTGGGAGCAGTATTGGGACAGAAAGATTTAATTCACTATGCCATCTATTATATCAGTAAAAATTTGACTCCTGCAGAGTTAAACTATACTGTAACTGAAAAAGAGTTTTTAGCTGTTGTTCATGCCATTAACAAATTTAGACACTATATAACAAGCTATGAAACTTTTATTCACACTGATCATTCTGCCATTAGATATTTAATGAATAAATCAATCACTAATGGTAGAGTTATAAGATGGTTGTTATTATTGCAAGAATTCAACATTACTATTCTAGATAGGCCTGGAAAACAAAACATTGTGGCTGACTTTCTGTCTAGAATTCAAAATATCAAAGATGACACTCCGGTTGAAGATCAATTTCCTGATGAATATCTTTTTGCAGTTTCTACTCAAACTCCATGGTTTGCTGATATTGCTAATTATTTAGTTTCAGGAAAATTTCCTTCAATTATGAATGCAAGGGATAAAGAAAAATCATTAATGATAGTGCAAGATATTCATGGGTCGCTAATGAGTTGTACAAGACAGGTCCAGATTTGATCATTAGAAGGTGTGTTCGTGAAGATGAGATGCCTGAAATTCTCAAGGCATGTCATGATGAACCTTGTGGCGGACACTTTGTAGATAAGAGGACAGCCTATAAGATCCTTAACTTAGGATATTATTGGCCATCTTTGTTTAAAGATGCAAGGGAGTATGTCAAAAGGTGTGACAGTTGCCAAAGGGTAGGGAAACCTTCTCCTTCAGGTGAGATGCCATTACAACCTCGGGTACACATTGAACCTTTTGAAAAATGGGCTTTGGATTTTGTAGGACCTATTAGTCCTCCATCAAGACAAAAGAAATATATATTAGTTTGCACTGATTATGTTACTAAGTGGGTAGAAGCTAAACCATTACTTATTGCTAATGAATCATCTGTAGTTAATTTTATTTTTGAGGATATTTTTACTCGTTTTGGTGTCCCAAGGGAAATTGTTACAGATCAAGGAGCTCAATTTACATCAAGGCTAGTGGAGCAAATGATGGAGAAGTACAAAATCGGACATAGAACATCTACTCCTTATCATCCACAAGCAAATGGTCAGGTGGAATCCACTAATAAAGTCATTGAAGGAATCCTAACAAAGACTGTTCATCTACATAGAAGAGATTGGGTAGATAGGCTTCCTGAAGCCTTGTGGGCCTATAGAACTACATGGAGAAACACAACAGGCCATACTCCTTATGAGCTTGTTTATGGGAAGCAAGTTTTGTTTCCTATAGAGTTCCAAATTCAAACATTCAAGATGGCGGTTCAGCTAGGACTTGATCTAACGGAGGCACAAAAGCATAGACTGGAGCAAATTAATGAATTGGATGAGATCAGACAAGATGCAGTTCAGAAAACAAGTCTAGTCCAACAGCAAAGGGTAGATGGCATGACAAGTACATCAAGGAGAAGAAATTTAAAGAGGGTGATTGGGCTCTCTTGTTTGATTCAAAATTCAAGGATTTTCAAGGGAAATTTCAGACACATTGGCTTGGGCCATATGAAATTGTTCGAATTTTTGATAATGGGGCAGTAAAAATCAGAACTATAGATGAAGAGGAGGTCACTTTTCTTGTGAATGGCCATAGACTGAAGCTACACCACAAGCCACTCTCAAGAGAAGAGTTTGTCAAGAAGTTCCAAGGAGACAATGATGTGAAGTTAATGAAGAAGAGTCTCTCTTCTTCATCAACTTGATTAAATTTTCTGAAGCATTTCTCTCTTAAAAAAAAAAAAAAACATCAAATAAATGGCAGAGGTAACAAATTTAAATTACGATGGCACTTCATAAAAGTTTAGCATAGTTTAGTTGTGGATTATTCGAAAGGTTGTTTTAATTGTTTTATTGATCAAACACCAAACAAACCCTCTACAGACCTTGTATTAAAATCTTCCATTTCAAATTTTATATCCGATAGAATTTAAGCGGTGAAATGATCAAAGCGTTTGAATTTCCCACGACTCTTAACCAAGTTATTTAATGATGATGATTTTCCCTGCCGTCGTAAATCCTCCGCCGTCTCCTCAATCATTAATACAATCCTCCACCTCACTCCACTACTCTATGCCGTGACCATTTGCCATAACTTCATTCCGTAGCCGATACTCCATTCCGAAGACACAGATATTATGATCATCAGGAACATAGCTAAAGGATAACAGCATTGAGCATTGTAAACGCAGAACAGAGGAGGTAAATTTGAAAGTATAACAGTGTGAGGACTCAAAGCCACTTCACTGAGGACGAAGTTTGGAGCATTTTCACTGTCAACACAGAATTGTGGCCGTGTAGAGTTTAAAGTCTGTTGTTACCAAAATACGGAGGTGTGGTAGTGATTGAGTTTGAAGTCTGTTATTACCAAAGACAGAGGTGTAGTAGTGATTGAGTTTGAAGTCTATTGTTACCCGAGACAGAGATGCTGTAGTGTTGAATTGGAAGCATACCATTTGCTATTAGAGACAGAGGTGTTTATCAGTGATTGAGTTTGAAGTCCTTCTGTTACCAAAGACAGAGGTATTGCACAAAAAGGAATCTGAAGCCATCTCTCATTGCCTATCAGAGACATATTAGCTCGAAAATTTAAATTGTTTTCATATCACTCCAAAAGTTCAACAGAAGCACATCAGTCCGAGGGTTCGAAGGCATTTTTCATTATCAAACAGAGGCATACCAGCCAGAGGTTTTGAAGCTGTTGCTATTATAAATCAAAGGTATGCCATTCCAAAATTGAAGTCATTTTCATTTAGAGCTTGAAGCCATTTTAATCCGAAAGTAAAAGTCATTGTTTTGTGGGTAGAGAAGAGTGTTAATTTGATATTGAAAAAAATCATGGGTTTCATCGTAAGGACTGAGCCTGTGGGATCAAAATATTTAGAAGGTTACCCACAATGCAAGGAAATGTTACAACAAGTAGGATGGCTCCAATTCTTGGAAAAATTTAATGGCTTCCATAAGGAAGTCACCAAAACATTTTCCAGATCATTCCAAGGTACTGAAGTTGAAATAGGGGATGTCAAGTTTACTATTACTGAAGTTTTTATAGCAGAGGCTACAGGATTATCCAGAACTGGGGAGAGATGGTTTAAAAATAGGGAATTCCACAATGACTCCTGGAAAAAAATTTTAAAATCACCAAATATGGATGTTAGTGTGTTCAAGAAAGGAATTCCCAGTACAACATTGAAAAGCAAATGGAGAAACATACTACTTCTTTTACAAAAAATTGTTACATGTGAGGGTAGATATGGGACATTTTATGTCTACCACATTAGACTGATGTTGCATTTTCTGGGAGAAGATTTGAATCTACCATATTTCTTGTATCAAAGTCTGAAGAAAATGGCTTCCTGTGTTCAGAGAAGAGTTCAGTTTTTGGAGACAACCCTGTATCATCATGGGTTGGTCAAAATTTTAATTGAGCATCATCTATCTAAAACAAATGATACATGGGATGATTTCTTAATAAGAAATCATTTTGAAGAAGCAAAAGAATTATCACCTGAACCACAGCCCACAAAGAGAAGTAGGAAATGGAGGACTTCAAAAGGTAAAATTGACAAACCAGTTCAAGAAAGAAGTGAGGAAGTCATTTTGGAGAAGTTGACTAGAATAAAGAGGGAACTCAAGGAAGAGAAGATAATCAAGGAATCTACTACAGAGAAAGGAGAAGGGTCCTCTCAGCTTAGGAGAAGCCACAGATTAAAAGGAAAACTGAAGAAAACACCAATCAAACAAACAAGGGTAATCAATATTGAAGATGAAGAAACATCCATTGAAGAGGAAGATGATGAAGATTTTTATGAAGGCACCCCTGAGATTGATCCTGCTCAACAGGAAATCTATGATTATGTGGAAACTTTAGAGAGGACAGCTTCAGAAAGAGAAGAAAGAACCCCCAGTCCTCCACTGACTGAAATTGATATATTAAGGAGGGATAGGTATGAGTTGGAATTATTGAATAGACACATCAAAAATGAGAATGAAATTCTCAAAGATCAAATCAAGCTCAAGACTGACATGAACTCAACCTTATCCCTGCATATAAACAAAGTGGAGAGGACTAATGAGAAGATGAAGACAAGGAACAAAAAGTTGATCAGAGCACTCACAAACCTCAGGTTCAAACTTGTGATCAGGAAACCCAGAAGGCCTATAGCATTCAGACAAAGGAGAAGAAGGGGATTAGATGTCCTTGCAGAAGCCTCAGAATTCATGGGATAATTTGCATGAGGACATGCAAAGAGACAGCAGTGGGGGTATGTTGAGCCTCAAATTTGTGCTTTCCTTCACCTCATTTTACCTCATTCTTCCTTGTCCATTTCTATTTTAAACCCAATTGATCAATAAAAATAGTTAAAATTACTTCTAGAATGGTTTACATGATTAACTTGTTGAATTTTGTGATTGTTGCCATTGTTAAGCATTTTGACCGGAACTAGCTGCAGAATGCAGGCATTCCGTAGCTAACCGGCGATTCTGCAGCTACCTTTATGTTTGAGTATGTTCCAGGTGGCCTCTTGAGGAAAAATGCATATGGGCATGATCCACGTTGTGCCTACATGGTGTGTTGCTCATCATGGAAGAGGAAATGAATTCTGGGTACGGTTATGCACGTGGGAACACATTTGTGAAGGAAGATTCCTACTAGGACTGTCTCAGTCCAGGTGTCTTTTCTCCTTCACGCAGCCACCTCAAAGACTCCTAAGATGATTTGGATAAGGAAAGACATCATTCCTAAATTATTGTAATTATTGTTACTTGCATTTACTTTATAAACTCTTGAGTAGGCCGAGAGCTTATTTAGAAATTTTGTGTTAGATTTGCTGCTAGATTTTGTGTAAACTCTGTGTTACGTCTTTGAAGACACAGAGCATTATGTTCAAACTATTGCATCGTTAATGGAGCAGACAAAATTATCTTGAAGGCGTGATTTAATTTGGAGTTGAATGTCGTCAAGTGGTAGAGGGCCCCTGCCCCTTGCACGGATTTCTTTTGCGTAAACTACATAAGTTTTTCCTAGCTGTCTTTACGTTCTGTATTTGAATTGGTAGTTGTTTTGTTTTATCTACTGTAGTCGTACTCATTCTAGTTCTTCCATAAGAAGACACTCTTCCAACATACTAAAATGATGAATGTTTAATGACTATGGTATTGTAGGATAGGAGTTAAATTTGTATTTGTTTTTAACTAGTTACTGTAGTCATATTCGTTCCAGCTCTTCCACAAGAAGACACTCTTCCAATAGACTAAAATGATGAATGTTTAATGACTATAGTACTGTAGGATAGGAGTTGAATTTGTATTTGTTTTAACTAGATACTATAGTTATATTCATTCCAGTTCTTCCACAAGAAGACATTCTTCCAACATATTATAATGATGAATGATGAATAGCTATAGTGCTGTAGGAATTAGTTGTAGTTTTTGCTCTTCACTATCACAGTTGCACTTGTTCTAATCACTCTTCCACAAGAATAAATTCTTCCAAGACATCTTTAAGAAGTTCAAGATATGACCGTGATGTGATAATTTAGTTTTTCATTTGCTTTCAGTTCATTTGCTTTCAATTGCATACAATTACACAGTCAGAACTGTTCTACCTCTTCCACAAGAAGGAACTCTTCCAAAATATCACTAATGATGAACAAACAGATTGTGTAACTTCATAGAATAATGCATGTTAGTTAGAATGCTCAGGAGTTTCATTTTGCATTTAATTCATGTCCAGCTACTTTGTTTCAAGTTTGATGATGACTTATAGTTTAACATTGTTCTAGTTTAGAAGCATCTTAAGCTCATGTTTAAATTAATTCATTGCACTGGCATCTCATAGTCACACTGTCACCCTTTGCACAGTAGATCACTTTAGTTGATAGGATTCACAAGACAGCCTTCATTATTTACAAATATCTTTTTGTTCTGAAAACCACCAGTGATCCATAACCATAGGAACAGAAGATAACACCATTACAAGGTCTGAAATATCTCTGCAAATTCCTCATCATAAACAGGGCTCTTCCTCAAAAGAACTACCTTGAAAAGAAACTAATAACTCTTTGAGTATAGGCTCTGTGACATTCAATTGAAATTTCAGAATAGAACTAAAAATTAGTCATGGAATAGATGAGCTTAGAATAGAATGTTGCATCATGATTAGTGTCTAACTGTCTAGTTAGAAAACTTGCATATTTAGTGATTATTCCTCAAGTCTAGTTTGTGTAATTTGTCTAAGAAGTTATCATCAAGCTCTTGTTTCTATTCAGTCATAGTTCAGATGTTGCTTCAGTGTTTTTGATTACATTTTCCATTCCATACATTAGGCTCAACTGTGGTTTTGACCACCAATTTCTTTTCATTAGTTTTCTAGGCATTTTCATTGTAAACACAAAACTTAAAAAGACCAAAAACATCATAAATCAACATAAAAGACCAAAACATCACAAAACACTACACACAACGCACTAGGAAACAAGCACCTAGGTACATATGGTACACTTCACTTCAGCAGTTTACAAATCCTGGTTGACAATTAAATGAACTCAGTTTAGGAGACTAGATTGAGACACAACAGTGAAGTCCTGGTTCTTTGATCGAGAATGATGTCTTCTGGAAGTTCATCGAGATACTCTAGTGCGAAGTCATCCATTATAGGCACTGATCCTGCCTCCTTGGTGTCCATAATAAATGGTGGTTCATAAAGATTTATATTTTCGACATTCACGACCGAGTACATCTGCATGTATGCATGTAAATCGATTCGGAAATCATTATTCCCAACCTTCTCCAATATGGTAAATGGACCATACCAGATTGGTCATAATTTCTTGCCTCCCTCCTTCATTCGATCCTTGCTCATATGGAACCACACCTTGTCACCAACTTGAAATTGATGGTTGACTCTGTGCTTATCATGTTGGGCCTTATATCGAGCCTAACTCTTTTCCAACTACTCTTGCTGATGCAGGAGCATCTTGCTTAATTTTCATTTTGTATTTGGATGATTTAGGGGGTGATGTTTTTTTTAATTATTTTATAAATTATGCACATTTTAAATAAATTAAGAGAAAAAAAAATCTGAGTGTGAGATTTATTGTAAATATTTCCTTAAATAATTGAGAATATGAGTGGAGTTGGGTTGGATAGATATTTTAGGGATTAAGAACTCCTTAAATGGAACTTAGTTGAGTCAAGGAAGGGATAAATATATTTTATGATTTGGTTGAGATATTTTTGGAGGAAATAATGGATTCAAATTAATCCATAATTATGTATAAATATGAAGTTTTGTGTGAGGATGTAGAAGAGGCATAGAGAATGGAATGGGATAGAGTAAAATGTAGAGAAGGATAGTGTGCGGTGTGATATTGGTGAAGGCCAAGAAGGAAAAAAATGTATATTCTGCCAAAGAAGGGTTTGAATTTGTATTTTCTTGTTATTATTATAAGAAAGTATTGTTTGTGTTCGACTCTATCTACATATATATATTTTGTATTGAATATAAGTGGTTTTTATGAAGATTTTGGATGAGAATTCCATGCTAAAGGAAATAGATACTTTATTGTGCACAAGTTTATGATTTATTCCAGATTCTCTGCATCATTTGGTATCGGAGCCCAAAGATCTAATTAATTCGTGCAGTCGCGGATGAGATATGAGTGCATTGTGCGTTGTGCGATGTGGATCTGCATGTAGATGCAGAGGAGGAGCATGAGTGAGACAAGTTTATGTTGTTTATTTGACTCTGCGATACATCATATATATATGCAATAGACGAGTGTGTTAAATTGTAGGGAAATTTGTGCGATTGCAACCAATTCCGATTGGTAAATTCGATCCCAGAAAACCTTGGATTGTGTAGAGTTGAAGTGGCAAGAAGATCAAGTAGCTTTGAACGTGAAGGCCAATATTGGGACTGGAGACAGCGCAGAGTGGAAATCAAATTGTGCAGGTCAAACCTGAATGCTGAGAACTAAGTCCATTTGAATGGTAAATGGTAGTGTGAACGCATATTGTTGAAGCCTGTGTAACATGAAAACAAATCGGGAGAGCACAAGAAATTTGTTGTAGGAGTTCATTGGTTATTGTAACGATTGGATGGAAGTGTTGTCGCATCCACACTATGTATTTCATATTCTTTTTAAGAAAACTGGTGTTTCATTTCCTTAAGGATGAAGAATATAGAGTGTATAAACTCTATTCTCCTGCACATATTCTGATTTGAATAAACTCTATTCTCCTGCGCTTATTCTATCCATTTGCATGATTCGGTGCTTTGTAAAGAATGCAATTTGTTGCTACTTTGAAAATTTAACATGTTCCTTGTTACCTGCATCAAATTTTTGGTATAAGGTGTTGTGAGCCTGTTGCAATATTGGAACCGTGGACCAGTGCAGAGGAGCGATGTGGCAGGTGGCGAAGGAGATTGATGTTATTCTGCATGGAGGTCGTGGAGGCTATGCCTGAGAGATGTTTCTCATTGGTGCGACTTCAGGTGTAGAAGCATCTAGTGTCACACACAAGTATTTGTTTTTGGATAAAAAATACACAATACAATATGTCAGAGCAAATTTTACAACGGAGGTCGGTACATCTAACGACTTGATCCTCCTTGCGAATGAACTGTTTAATTTCATAAACCTCCTAATATTGCGTCAACATCTCCTCTATATCAGTAAGCATTTGCAACTTTGTGATGTCTTGTTCGATTGGAACATAGTTCCCCATTGGAGTGGGAACTTCATGAATTGCGAGTTGAATATGTATCAGGGGAATGTTTTTTCCTAAAGAGACCAGTTTATGCAGAGCCCGTGCGAACGTCGCAAGCTTTCGGATCCATGGTTAACCTCAAAAGTTGCTGTCAACTGAAGGGTTACAGAAGGAGGTAGATTTTCTTGGACGCGAAAAGTCTACAGTGGATGAAGTTGTTGCACGTGCTACACAGAAGTGAAGCTCGAGTGGAGTTTGGAGTTGGAAATGTGTGAGATATTGTTTCTTTTAAAGTGTTGAAGCTGTCAACTCAGAAGGTGTTGAAGTGTGTTTTCATTGTGCAAAGAGCATGGAAGAATTTAGATTCTACTTGTTGTGTTGACATTATTGTTTCTGCATCATGAAAATACCTCATGATAGCGAATTTGATTTCAAAAGTATAGCATTAAGGACAGGGAAACAGTTTGGCAATTTTAAGAAGGAACTTTGCAAGTACATCACATCATCATAAGTACCGACTCTCTCTCTTTTTGAAGATCGAGCATTCCTGAAGGTAGAAGAATGATTTCTTGGGGAAGGGAAAACCCAAGAATCACCAAATAAAATCCTGACTTTTTGAAATCTAGGGATATTGATGTTTAATTGTCTTCTATATTAAGGGGTTTAAATAAATTTTGTAGTCCAGTGCCAATTTCTATAACATCAGATGGAAAATCATGTCAGGTCTTAGCATATCTTGCATGCAATGTCATTGGAAATTATTAGCAGTTCTGCAGCTAAATGCCGGAGAAATATCTTGATGTCACCATGTTAAAGAAAGTTGTGGAAAATTCCTACGAAGGAATTTTTTTTGTGCACTAAAGAGAGACGATGTTGCATGAGAACTGTCACTGCAAAGAAGGAGCTGCATGGAAGTACAAGAAAACTATCTGCGCTAAGATGATGAGTGTGTTGAAAAGGTTATGGTATGAAGGGCATGCGAATATTCACAGTGATAAGAACGACACAGAAGAATGAAATCCGGAGAGTTGAAATTGCAAAGAAAAATTTTAATAAATAACCTTGAAGGGAGCATAAGGTATGATAATTCATTTCAAAAAGGTATTTTGAATGTTGAAAATTAAATGTTTTATTTTATTTTCATCATAAAATAAATCTTGGGAAAAGTGGATTGCATTGTGATTTAAAAGCTTAAGTATCATGAGTGATAATGGGAGATGATATAATTAGTAACTTATGATATTGTCATAAGAATGGAGTATGAGAGAGAAATGGTAGAGGGGAGATTTTACATCATGAGAATGTATTAAGGGTGGATGTTCATTGGTATATTGTATAGCTTGAATTAGAGTCAAAATATCCACTATTGTAATTATTGGGTCAAGCTTTAAAGTAAAATAAGATTTTAAGGTCAAATGAAAAAAAAATGGGTAGCTTGAGTCAAGATAAACCATTGAGTTATTGTACAAAAGGGTGCATTTTTTATCCAAGATGAAGATTTAATGTCAATTCTGAAGTCAAAAAGTCTTAAATCAAGTCAAATGTTTGAATGTAATTGGGTGCATGATCGGCAGAGCCCGACACCCAAAGAGTTTGGTCATTGTAACGCAAGAATTACTGCAGTTGTTGTTTGCAGCAAAGAGGAGCAAGAGAGTTTCCCAGAAATTATTCCAAGACAAAGAACCAAAAGATACCAAGAGCAGGAAAAGAGCTTGCATTGTTGGATGGCAAGTAAGAAGGCTTTCTGAGAAGGGGATTGAATGAAATTTACACGTGAACAGATGAAGTTCACAAAGGAGGAGAAGATGAATGTTGATAGTCATTTCAGAGGTTCTAAGAAAGACCACAATAGAAGAAAGAAGAAGGAAGATGCCAAGGAAAATGGCATATGGAAGTAGTTGACTGATGAATAATATGAGAGGGAGAAGGCCGAGATAACAGTCCATCTTGAGTTATTGATGGAATTGATGCAAAGAAATACGAAAGACCAGAGACATGGTTGGACCATGAGGAAGAAAGTGAAATGGAAGAGGCTAAAAGAGAAGAGGAATCAACAGGTAAATATGCAGTTAACAGAAGAGCTGAGAAAGCTCGAGCGGATGATGAGTGTGAAATTGGGATGTGAAGAACTCAGAGAAGCTAAGTTGTAAATGGAAGTTTCCATTTGTGGCCTAAAACAGGGTGAAAGTCTGGGTGAAGATATTAATGAGAAAGATCTCATGGAATATTGGAATAGTTCAAAAGAATTTGAAGATATGTTGACAAGAGAAGCAGATAAGGCTATGAAGCCTTGTATTTTTAAATCTCATAGTTTGTGTATGTTTGCAGGATGTGCAGAAGATGGTGGACAGCCTCGTGAAACTGTCACAAAGATGAATAAAGCTCTTCAAGTGAAGTATGATTGAGAATTCCTTTTAGAGGAGGAAGGTACTGATTTTTTGTAGCTGAAAGAATTCATAGATGAATTCCTGTTTGGTGTAAGATAGGCAGTTGAAGTTGTTATGGAGCAGAGGCATAATGAAAATGTCGTAGTGATATTCCAAGGAGGTAAACAAGTGAATTTTTTTAATGAAATTGATGAAATAATTTTGCAATGTGATGATACAGAAACCAGGATATCTCAGGAGGATTGCTAGAAGAAGAATGAAGGTTGTGATGAAATGCTGGAAATATTTCACATGGGAATAAAATTCTTGGAAAGATGGCTCAAAGAACCTGAAGGAGAAATGAAGCTTGCAAAACCTGATACAGAAGAGATTGCAGTTACCGTGCAGGATAAGGATGAAATGTTTCTAACATTTATAGAGTTAATTAAATGTTTTAACTCTTCATATAATAATGTGGTTGTAGATACAGAAGGCAACATTAATAAATATAATGTTGAAATCAGAGAAATTGAGCAGAAATTATTTGGAGATGAGATGAAAGATCAGGAGCAGGAAGAAAGTTATGTCCTTAGAGACATAAAGGAAACAGAAGTATTGAACCGGCAGGATAAAGATGAAAGTAGCCAGCAATTCAAAATAGGATTTTCTAAAATCCAGAAAGTATATGATGGGAGATTGGTGCTTAAAGCATCAAAAGAGGCCAAAAGGTCTTATCTTTTTAACACTAATAATTTTTTGATGAATGCAGGTACATCACTGGATGAGAAACTTGTTACCATAGGTGCAATCAATGACTGTAGTTGTAATCAAGGAGAAATTATTGATTATTTTTCATTTTAGGAAGTTGAGTGCTAAACGCAATTGGAGACGGAAGCATTAGACAAAGAGGAATTACTTCGAGGAATTGGTGAAAGAAATTTTTGAAGAGGCCGATGGAATCTGGTTGATAGAATAATTGATGTTGATTTAAAGCCAGTTCGAGATTCTTTCAAAGTTTGGAGACGAGGAGAATGGGTATCAGCGTTTCTACATGTCTGTAATTTTCGAAATAAAGATGATGTGGTATGGAAAAGTGAGAGTTCTTTCAATAGTATTCTGAAAATACTATTCTAGAAATTCTGTGCGAAATTACAAAATGGAGTTGATACTTTAAAAGACTAGCGGCAAAATAGAGTTTGGAATCCTGGAGGGAGCAAGTCATTGAGACTTGTGGTTGTCGCATTATTACAAAAAAGTGACAGACCTCATAGACAGGAGTCTATGGAAACTTCTCTACATGGGGAGTTTGATGCAGGAGCATCATGCTTAATTTTCATTTTGTATTTGGATGATTTAGGGGGTGATGTTTTTTTAATTATTTTATAAATTATGCACATTTTAAATAAATTAAGAGAAAAAAATCTGAGTGTGAGATTTATTGTAAATATTCTCTTAGTTAATTGAGAATATGAGTGGAGTTGGGTTGGATATATATTTTAGGGATTAAGAACTCCTTTAATGGAACTTAGTTGAGTCAAGGAAGGGATAAATATATTTTAGGATTTGGTTGAGATATTTGTGGAGGAAATCATGGAATAAAATTAATCCATAATCATGTATAAATATGAAGCTTTGTGTGAGGATGTAGAAGAGGCACAAAGAATGGAATAGGATAGAAGAAAATGTAGATAAGGATTGTGTGCGGTGTGATAATGGTGAGGGCCAAGAAGGTAACAAATGCATATTCGGCCAAAGAAGGGTTTGAACTTGTATTTTCTTGTTATTATTATAAGCAAGTATTGTTTGTGTTTGACTCTCTCTACATATATATATATATATATATATATATATATATTGTATTGAATCTAAGTGGTTTTTATGAAGATTTTGGATGAGAATTCCATGCTAAAGGAAACAGATACTCTATTGTGTGCAAGTTTATGATTTATTGCAGATTCCCTGCATCACTTGCACTACTTGGTGAATTGTCTATATCTGTTTGATGAACCGTTGTGCTTTGTCCCTATCATCACGTCCACTGGCATCTTCATCTCTTCCATAGATCATGTCAAAAGGGTCCTTTGGTAAGTAACCAAAACATGTCTCAAATGGTGAACGTTGTGTAGAGGAATGCACTGCTCGGTTGTAGGCGTGTTGCACATATGGAAGATGCTCATCCCACAACTTAGGATGTTTGTTGCAATATCCCCACAACAAGTGTACCACGGTACGGTTGACGACCTCTATCTGTCCGTTGGTTTGTGGATGGAATGTCGTACTTATCATTAACTTGGTGTCCATCATTCGCCACAAGGTGGTCCAAAACTCTCCAAGGAAGTGAGAGTCTCGATCTGACACAATCAATGTGGGCAACCCAAAGTGGAACTAAACAAAATGAAAGAAAAGATAAGTATTCTTCTCAACAGTAACCTGCTTTTTACAAGGCATTAATATGCACATTTTACTAAAGCAGTCTACAACAACATACAAATAGTCATGACCCTTTCTAGACATAGAAAAAACTCCTACAAAGTCCATTGACACACTTTTCCATGGACGACCCGGAATAGGGAGTAGTGTGTAGAGCCCGAGTTTTCTATTGGAGAGCTTTGAAACAGAACACATCACACACCCCTTTACAAATCATGTTACAATGTTCATCATATGAGGCCAAAATAAAAACCTTTGCAAATTACATAAGGTTTTTTCGACACCAAAGTGACCAGATACAAGAGAGGTATGTGCCTCTCGAATTACATGTACCCTTTCTACTGTGGGTATACACAATTTTCCAAGGTGATACAACAGCTTCCCCTGCAAATAATAGTTGTCCACTTGTGATCCATGAGTTATTTTTTCATATATTGCTTTAAAGTCATCATCGTTAGTGTATTGTTCAGAATAACTTTCAAAAGACAATGACGCATTATGCAAAATAATAGAAGCAACAATAAGAGGGCGAGAGAGCATATCTGCTACTTCGTTACTAGTGCCCTTCTTATACTTTATTACCAAATGTAATTGTTGTAGAAACCCCATCCACATGAAATGACAAGACTATTGTAGCTTGGTCTGTGACTGGAGATATTGCAAGGGCTGGTGATCTGTATGGATAATGGTTTCCTTGCCGATCAGGTAGTGTTTCCATTTTTTCACACTTTGGACCAAGGCATACAGTTCCTTGTCATAAGTGTGGTAATTGATGACAACCTGAGAGAACTTCTTCGAATGGTAACATATCGGCTTCTTTTTTTGCAACACTACAGCTCCCATGGTGTACCCACTGGCATCGGTTTCAATCTCAAAAGGCTATTGGAGAGCGGGTAAAGCCAGGATTAGTGCAGTGTTGATCTTCTCTTTCAGTGCTTCAAAGGACTTCCGCTGCTTTCCTCCCCACTAAAAGGCTTGTTTTATACTTGTCAGTGCGTGTAAGGGTGATGCAATAATGGAGAAGTTGGAAATGAATCTCCTTTAGTACTGTATTGCACCTACAAAACTATAGACCTCTGTTACACTGGTAGGCTTAGGCCATTTTATAATCACCTCAACTTTGGAGGGGTCTATTTTTAACTGACCATTACCGACAATATGACCTAGGTAAACCAAAGAGGTTTTCCCGAATTCACACTTTGACATACAATTCTTCCCTTTTCAATACATCAAGCACTTTCTTTACATGGCATACATGTTCATGCCAATTCCTACTAAAGACAAGAATATCATCTAATTACACAAGGACAAATTCATCATTCAAAGGCCTAAAAAGATCATTCATGACTCTCATGAATGTGGCTAGTGCATTGCACAGTCCAAATGTCATCACCGTCCATTCGAACAACCCCTGCTTGGTCTTGAAGGTGGTTTTCCACACGTCCTGCTTTGCAATTCTAACCTGGTGATAACCACTACGCAAATCCAATTTGGTGAAATAGATAGCATCCTTTAATTGATCTAAAAAATCATCAATGCGAGGGAGAGGGTATCTATTTTTCACCATGATTTTGTTTAGTGCCTGATAATCCACGCACATCCTCCATGTGCCATCTTTCTTGGGTACTAACACGATCGGTGAGCCGCGAGGATAAGTACTTGGCCGGATGACACCTTGGTTCAACAATTCTTGTACATGCATTTTGATCTCCTCCATATCGATAGATGACATCCTATACATACCAATGTTTAGCAATGGAGCATCATGCTGCAAATGGATCTCATGTTGGATTTCTCATTTCGGAGGCAATCCTCTGGGCTCCTGAAACAAATCATAATATTTAGAAATATATTCACATAATTCATGTTTATGACCCGAATCACATCCTCAGAAAGCGTCAGATGTTTCTGCATCTTTTGCTCTCACAACCATGAGAAAACACCTGTTGCTGGAATTAACTAATCTCTTCATATGCCCTACACTTACAAAACTAGCACTAACCTTGGTTTGATGAGCTCTTACAATATACTCTACCCCATATTTTGTGATTTGGTATTTATTTTCATGTCGAAATAAAACAGCTTTCTTGTCGTAAAGATAGGGACTCCCTAACACAATACCACAAATATCCAAAGGTATGACATCCAATTCTAATTCATCCACCAGTTTAGAAGCAAATTACAAATTTAACTTTACATTGCTTGGTTACATTTAATTTTACTTTGTCACGTATCCATCCAAGCGGATAAGGTTTCGGATGAGGCTTAACTTCTAAGCCTAACATTTTAACTAAGGATTATGAGATTAAATTTGCTCGAGAGCTTGAATCAAATAGAGTTTCTACTTTTGTATGATTTATGACAACTCTAATATGAAAAACCTCAATTCTCTTTTGTTCATTAGGAAGAGACTCATCTGTTGACCTAGTGCTTCCATACGATTCAGAATTAACATGAAGAGAAAGAGTACCTTTCGTGCCTACTGTTGTGGTCAATGCCTCATCGCCAGAGTCGGATCCAAGGTCTTGCTGTGTTGTTGCTACCGTATCTTGCTTACCCTTTCCACCATATCTCTTTGGCTTCTTTTCTGGGTACAGCTTCCAACAATGATTTTTCATCATGGCCTTCATTTTTGCAGTGAGTGAAATAAGGCTTTTCTCCTTCATCTTTCTTCATTTATTTCGTCTTATTTTCCTTTCCCCTTGAATTTTCCTTTTGAAGGTTTGAAAGGTGGTTTCTTTGAATGATCATCTTTATAATTTATGCCCCTGTTTTCAAGATGAATGGCCTTTACACTGGCCGAGTCAATAGTAGTAGGTTCAAACATTAACAATGAATGTTTAATGTAACTATGTAATGACCCAATATACTTAGTTACCACTTCAGGTGAATCTAATGAAATGCCTGAACTTAGTGCTTTTTTTCTAAATTCCTCAATAAATCTTTGCACGTTTTGTCCTTTACCTTGTCTTAGGTGCTTCCACTCCATTAAGGCTTTTTTCTTATAACCCAGGGGATATAATTGATCTTTAAGTGCAGCAATAAAATTTGAACATGAGGAAAGAAGGTTACCCAAGTTACTGTTGCCTTGAATTTTTCTCTCCCACCAGATGAGAGTTGTGCTAATCAGTCGTAGAGAAGCCAACTGGATTTTTGCCTCATCCTCCACAATCTGCTGAATCTTATAGTAGAGTTCAAGATGCATAATCCAGTTGTTAATTTTCTCTGCATTACTTTCACCATTATACATGGGTAGATAAAATTTGACATCTAACTTAAAGAAAGGTTTATTAGATGCAATTCCTGAATTCCTAATCCAATTGTTAAGTTTCTTTGCATTAATTTCACCATTATACATGGGTAGATCAAATTTGGAATCTAAATTAAAGAAAGGTTTATTAGATGCATTTCCTAAATTCCTATGATGGTGGTGAGAAGAGGAGGAAGAACTTTCACTCACTGGAGGAGAAGGAGGTGGTTCTCCTCCATTATCTCCATGCCCTGAACCTTGTCCTTCTGAAGCATTATCCCTTGCTTTCTCTAGTTTCTTAAGTCTAGAGAACAAATTTTTGACCCGGTCTGCCATGGTGTAGAAGGTCTTGTGGAAGTTTAGCTCCTCCTCATTTCAAACATCGTCATCCATGTTTCTTATTCGATATGTATGTCTCGCTTCGGGATCAAAATAATTTAGTGTCCCTTCGCCTCTTCGTAGCATGTTTCTAGTTAGCATGCAAACATGCAATTCAGATCTACAAACGCCTGCTCTGATACCACTTGATCCAAAATATTTTACTTGAGATGTATTAAAGAATTAACATGTAAAATTGCAGCTTAACCATGAAACTTTAAAGGCATAAACATAAGAAGAGAGAAGCACATAAAACCATGCAAGAAGACACATAATTGATATCGGAGTTCGTTCAAGAGGGACTACATCTTCGGGCCCTGCTCAATCAGTGGGGATTCCCTCTTTCATTAAGTGGCAATAAAAATGAAAGTACAAGAATTAAATGCAAAATTACACCCTTATACCTCCATAGATGAAAGTGCCCGAAAATTGGAGACCTATGATGAAGAAATGGATAGCACCATTGGATTCGTGGCACCTAGAGGTGTAGAATCCATATAAAATTTGCCTGATTCTGACAAAGTGAAAATCTAGCCACTCTGGAAATGGCTCAGATCATGGTTCCGCCCCCTCCTGCAAGGCACTCATGGTTCCACTCTATCTTGTACTTCGTGCCGCTCATGGCCTGCCTGGGCACACTTCTGAAATGAATGGTTTATATATTGGAGTGTAGGCAGACTTCACCAAGTCCGCCATTGGTGAGTCGGTTTTAGATCTGAGTGTGAGGGAGGGGGTCGGGTGGTCAAACCCTGCCCCCTATGTAATAAGTCATAATACATTATTAAAAATCCACGTATAGTTTTTTAATATGTTATTGGGGGACCCCACCCCTGAATCCATCGTCGGCACCGTTGTATTAAATAGGTAGTGGGTTGGGGTCATGGGGTCACAACCGTTGGCCCCAATCGTAATAGGGTACGGTTCCATATAAAGTGGTCGGGTGGTTGGGCGGCGGGGTCATGACTGCTGCCCAACCCCATAATAATACTTAATTTTATATTCGTTGGGTAGGATGGGGGTCATGGCCTGCCCTACCCCTTTTTTATTTGATTTTAACCAACCCGAATTTCTTGAAATTTCTAGAATTTGACCGAAGGAGTCAAATTAAGGGACCCACAATTTTGCCCTGAATCCAGCCGAGGTTGGTCGGAATCCGGTGGTCGGGTCTATGCAAATTTTTCGCCTCCTTAAGCTGCCACATCACCAATTTAACCCTAAAACTTTTACTGCTCCTAACTCCTTCATACAGACTTAGAATTGAGTGTCGTCTACGTCGTTGGAATCAGAAAGACGAGATATTCAAATTGACACTGAGTTTGCCACATTTCTAACACTTTGATTTTTGAGCCTTTGTACTTAAGCCACTTGTACTTAGACCTGTTCGATCCACCTGGATCACCAAGGGACTGTGTAGCAGAGAAGGGAAGGTTGGGGATGGATTTTTTTGGTCACTAGCATTTCAAGATGGAATCAGTTGCACATTGGGAGTGTGCCCTAGAATAATGAGCTGGTAATTGTTCACTGAGGCCACAGTGATGCAGGATTGTAGAAATGCACAGTGGATGCTGCTTTGACTTTGGCAGTGGATTCTGGACTTCTTGGGAAGGAGGTGAATATTGGTATTATGTTGAGGGTGGAGGTGTAAGCCTCTGGATTCACTTGTTGTGGATGCAGACATCGTATCCTTTTATTTGTTGGTTGAACAAATCTGTGTATGTGTATGTGTATATGTGTATATTATTGTAAATATTGTAATGAATTGTGTTATAAAGCTCCAGTAAACGGTATGTTTTTCATGTTTCAACGGGTTGATCATTGCAAATACTGCAACGAGTTGTTTTATAATTCTCCATGGGCGGTATGTTTTTGTTTCAACGATTTTGCTGAGGTATAAGTGTGGATGAACATTGAGGACGATGTCTCCCAAGGGGGAGGCTTATTTAACAACCCTGGTGAAAATTCCATGTGATAAAAGTTAAAAATAATAACCACGGTCAATGGGACATTTATTCCAAGCTTAATTTTGGGAAAAATATCAAGGCGGTTGTTCATTTCGGTTTATTATGGCTAAAGGAAATTTTCAACGGCAATGGCAAAGGCTTTGGAAAGGCATGAGATGTTAATTGGAATTTTATTTATGAAAATAAATAAAAATAGGAGAAAATGGAAGTGAAAGGTCACAGATTGCATGTGAGGAGGAAAATGAAGGAAAATAATGGAAATTGAAGCCAATAGAGGCCTCATTAATAAAAAGGCTTTTGAGGGCCAGTGGGCAAGCTTTTTCTCAAACCTTTTGTTAGTTCAATTTTGGAGCTCTCTCATTATTTGCTCTCTCTCTCACTCACTCTTGGACACTTAGATTTTTCTTGGAGCACTTTGGCATTGGAACAAGAAAGGAAAATAAAGCAAGAAGAAGGAAGGAGCAGGCAAGGAAGAATAGGATCAAGCAGCTACAACATGATTCTTTGTAGGTACTGATTTTCATGTGTGATTTACTTGCTAGATCTGCAATGCATGGTATTGCATGTGGTTCTTTTTTGTCATGGAATGGGTTTTCCCAAGTGTGACAGTGTTTTCAGCTTAGCCTTTGTTGAAATGGCACCCCAAAGGGGGTTACTAATTTAATTTTCCCTTAATTAAATTGGAATAGAATTTGTAATTTCATCTCATGACAACTTGTATTAGTTAAATAAGTCAGAATTACTCAGTTAGCTTAGGAAATTCGAGTCGAGGGTCTAAGAAGATGCATGTAGAGTTCTCCCACGATTTAAGGGGGGCCAGTTACAATTATTTGAGAGTTGTAATTAGTTAACTCAAGAAATTGAGGTAAAATAAATTTAACTACTTCTAAGTGATGAGCTTGTGGGAGGTCAAGTGAATTAAATCTGATTTAATTCACAAGTAGTGATCAATTAGTTAACTAATAATTCGCTATAAATATTTGTTGCGTGTCAGCTCTAAGGAAGGCCTAGTTGAGACTGAGGTTAAAGGGATGATAATTATCATTTGTATAATTAGAAAAGTGTACAAGTTAGTTATAGAGTCAGTTGGAGACCTAGGAAGGATTGCGTAATCAAACCAAGGGATTTTCCTATTTAATAGGGATTTAATTCCTCAAGGAATGCGTGATCAAGGCAGGCTCAGCAGAGGCAGAGAATTGGCTAAGTATTTGTCTGATGTTGCCTAGATCAGAGTGTAACAACCCCAAATTTAGCATGCAATTAATTATATCAAATAAACAATTAATAATCAACCCAAAAACTATTTAACTAATCATCATAGAATTTTCAGAAACATGAGAAAAGATGACTTACCTGTAATGGTGATATTCCTTACTTGAGACTCCAAAGTTGAACACTATTTGAATCATGTTAATCACAACAAAGTTTTGGGGAAAACTCTCCACCCAACCGTAGGCTCAACTGCACATCATTTTTCCATGGTTGGCCACCCTCGAGCCCTCAATCAACATACTAATGCCAAGGTATCCTTTGCCTCACAATACCTTTCTCTCCAGAGAATGGATGAAAGAATGATCCGTGAATCTTCCTCGATGTCTATTAAATAGACCAAACAATGGAATGGGAACCACATTCACTGTGTCAATATGCAACTTTTATTTCTTTATTTTAAGTTTTAATTAATTTAGTGTTTCTCTTAGTTTAACTTACTTTTTGTTAACTTTATATTTTTATAGTTTCTTAGTTTAACTCTTTCTTAATTTATTTCTTTTTTTTTACTCTTTTTTATTAACTCTTAACTTCACTTATTTATTTATTGTTTAGGACTCCACTTATTTACTATTTAGAACTTCAGCTATTGTTTACTATTTTATTAATTATTTTTATTATTCTCTCGACCTATTATTTATTTACTTATTTATTTAATTATATTATATTATTTATTATTTTATAATTATTAGGGGACATTACATACTCCCCCTATTCAAGTAACTTCGTCCCGAAGTTAAGTATTTAATTATATTATATTATTTATTTAGTTATTTATTACTTCGTGTTTGACCAACACCCTCTGCTGAACTAGTATAACCAGTAGGCATCGAAAGTTCCCACAACACCCAGGAAATCTCAAGGAATATTTGTCCTTTTTCCCACTTTCGGAACCAGGCATAAGCCTCCCCAGTCTGTAACATAGCCCAAGGTTGGCCCCAAGGCTCGTGCCCGTCTTAGACCTCATCTACCCCAAGGCCGGCACACGGCTCAGTACTCCATGAAGTAGTACTCCAGGCATCTCACAAGGTTGGACCACTCCCTCCACACTCACTAAGGTGCATAACCCCAGGCATCGAAGTCCTTACACCCCTTCCAGAATTCGACATCCTAATCCAATACCAGGCACTTGGCCTACAATATCAGGCCCTTGGCCTCCTCAAGATGGTCCCACATCCCCTAAAGGGCTATCTATCAAGAGCTATACAAGACAAAGGAACCACTGGCATATGTAGTGTTGATTGAGTTTGTCCCCAACCCATATGGTGTTACATATTCTCCCTCATAGGTATGGGCTCCCACGAGGTCATCAAATAAACCAGCCCACTCGGCCCATTTGTGGTTTTCCTGCCAATCACCACATCTCAACATGCATCCAATGCATTAGTTATAATCATAACATCATAGAAAATAATTCACATCCTAACTCTTGCATTTCATTATGATAATATAACATCATTGTTAATAACCACATTCTAAATAGTAAAGAACTGCATCCTCATGCATGTCACAAAATCTGTATCGATTCCACATGCTTCACATCATGAAAAACTATCATAAGTTATAAATTCAACATATATGAATCATGAAATCACATAATAAACTAATTACATGTCAATATAACCTCAATTCATAACATCATAATCCCTATGCATATCATAATCATCATTTTCATACAACTATATAAGTAAGAACCACATGTGCATCATTACCATCATCTCATAAAAGTTAATTAAAACCATAACTGAAATCATAATGTATGATTTAGAGGTAAAAAATAATAATAATAATAAGACATGATCTAGAGGGTCCATAACAGTATTTACCTTAGCTAAATTATGCACTCCTACCTAGTTCACCACACAATTTAATCAAAAAGATAAGGAAGTCATTAAAAATAGCTTCTGCATCTTCCCAGGTAGCTGACCCTACGCTATATTGGTCCCACTGGGCCTTGACTTGCTCAAAATTACGATTCCTAAGTCAACGAACCCAACGACCCACTATACAAAATGGTTCGACCGGAGGGACTCCCTCCTTGAAAATTTGCAGACTCCAAAACGGTGGCGTGCTGCTCATCTTGATGATGGTTTACAATGGCATGAATTCGATGTTGCGCCTATGGTTTTTCTCTTTTTTCTTGGTGTCCTTGCTGTCTCAGCCTAGCTTGATACTTCGGATAATCCCTTCTATAATGTGGACCCTCACATTCCCAACATATTATTTGACCTAGATGCCCTATTTTTCCTTGTCCTTGGCCACCAACTCCTCTAGCTCTAGTACTACTAGTCATTTTTAAGTAGGGATGACCCCTACATTCTTCAGGAGGCCACCCAAAAGTTGCACTATCAATCTGGGAAACATTGTTTCGTGTTCCCTATAATCCATATGAATTCCCCCCTAATATATTACGCTCGTCATGGGGTGTTCTTTCTCTATATTTCCATCAACCATCATTTTCTTTTTCATATTTATTGTCCTCGGGACTTGTTTGGCTAAACTAGTGGTTGTTGCCATAGTGGTGGGTTTCCACATGGCGACTTTTGCTCGAACGGGAGGATCGAGCCCATGCAAGAACCTTTCAGCTTGATGTTTGTCATCTTCCATATAGTCCACATGATTGACCAACCTATAGAATTCAACTTCATAGTCTTCGATAGACCTGCCATTCTGTTGCACTGCATGGAAAGCCCCCATTTGTTGGTGTTTGTAGTCCTCCGATAGGTACCGTGTTCTGAAGGCTTCCTCAAAAATTTCCCAAGTAACTTGTAGTGGTGTGACTTTCATCTTCATATCTTCATTTACCCACCATAATAAGGCTTCTCCTTTTAGTAGCCTCGTCGATATTTGAGCCTTTTCCCTTGAAGTATATTCCTTAAATCTAAGTGCCCTCTTGGCACTGACTACCCATTCTTCTGCCTTTGAACCGCCATCTTGACCTGTGAATTCTGGTAATTTGGATTTTTTAACTTCTTTCATAATAGCGAGGTTTGTTTGTCTAGCTTCAGCATTGAACTGAGAATTTAAGTCTTGCCATTTTTTTGGTTCCAACTCCCTTCCTTGACCTGGATCATCTCTTTGACCTTGACCTTGGCTTGAGGACCAATCCTTAAATATGCTTTTCATTTCCCCAAGGGAATGTAATATAGCTTGCTTAGTTGGGGTTCCAAATTTTGTAGTGGCAGGAGGTGGGGTTTCCACCTCAGGGGTGACTTGGGTTTGTCTTCGATGCTTAGGAGCGATGATCTCCCCTGTAACAACCAGTTTACAATGTTACATTTATAATAACCATATAACCACAATGTTGTTAGTTTAATTTGAACTCACAAATTTAAATATATAATGAGATATAAAATTTTATTATATTTACAAACTTTATTACTAAATTTTCATGAAAAATTAAAATTCATAGATTTCTGAAATTCCAAAAAACTTTGAACTAATTTTATATCTGTGTAATTTTTCAACAACAATTATAAAAACTATATTTCTATTCACAAAAAAAACCCTTTTGTAAATTTATTGTAAAAAAAATAAAATAATAAAAATAATAAAAACATATTCATTACAACTTATCAAAATATATTTAAATATCTACATATCTAGGCCATTTTAGCTCCAAATTTCCAAAATTTTGTAATATATAAAATCATGATATCATCAAAACATTTGGAATTTTTATTGATATTATGCAAAGTATGGAATTTGAAATTTTGGAAATTAACGAGTTTTTAAATCAACTTTTTGGGTTTTTATATTGTTGTAATTTTTCAACTCTGAGTATAATGGCCTTTTCCTTTGTTATTATTGTCAAGTCTAAATTAAAATCTTACACTCAAAAGTCTTACCAATTCATTTGTTGAGGTGAATCTTTTTCAACACGAAAAATACTCTGGTGTATATTGTGTACCGGGACAGCTTTCAAAAAACTATTATCAGAAAAAAAACAGGTTTTAATTTCATTACAATTATTTTCCTGTATCAATTTAAATCTATCTTTTCACTAGAACCTGTTCATACTAGTTCCAAAAAAAAGAAAACATACTCTGCTATGTAAAACAGCAGTCTCCATAAAATCTGTGTCTTTAGCATATTCAATTACATAATAGAATATAAACATGTGCCGAAACATGGCTCTTTTGATATGTTTTTTTTTTTTAAAAGTAAAACATCCCTCAAAAACAAAAAAAGATAACGGAAACCCTCTCATGGAAGGTTAACAGTACCAGTTGCGCCATTTCCATCTGCTCTGAAAATCTGATATTGCATCACACCTTATTTGCACTCCAGTCCTTTCTTCGACAGGCGGTCAGCAACAGCATTCATCTCTCTATACACATGGCGAAAAGTGATCGATATGAATTGATTCTTCAGACAATTGATACTCTCCATCCATTGGCCAAGCAGTGCTGTGTGGATCTGTGCTTTTTCATTCATATGGTCTATCAATACTTTCGAGTCCCCAATGATCCAAATTTTTCTATATCTAGATGGTTGGCGCACCATAGCAGCCCCCAAAGGGCTACCATTTCTGCCCTCATGTTCTTGCCAGTACCCCCGTTCCAAAAAAAATTATAGTGACATTCCGGAGATAGAAACAGAGTTGCCCCGCAACCAAAAATAGACTGCTGAGATGCCCCATCGAAATATCCAAGCGGAAACTGAAATTCATGAGGAAAAAATCTTTTTGATAGATCAGCAGGTGGTTTTGTGACAGTCTTAATGTTTTCCCATGAGCTAAATATCTAAAAAGTTGTAATGTTGGGGAGTACAGTGGCTTCCTCAAAAAGCTTCCTGTTGCGAGTGCACCACAGATGCCAGTGGAACAAAATCATAATGATTCTAACAGCAGCCCCTTTGTTAAGCCACCACCACAAGCAGCCCTCCGTCAAAATATGGGCTGGAATATTAATCTGTAGTTTTTGCCCAATGTCTTCCATCATCTCTAAAGAAAATGGACACTGGTAAAATAAATGCTCATTATCTTCTTCTGCTAATCCACATAAACAGCATATCCCTGGTCCATTCAAACCCCTTCTTTGCAGGTTTTTCCATGTTAATTTTTTTATCTTTCCACATTGTCCAAAGGAAAAAAATCATTTTGATTTGTGCCCCAGATTTCCAAAATCTGTAGAACCAACAGCCCGATATATTATTAGTTTTCTTTTTTATCAACACAGAGTAAATATCTCAAGCTATTAGCCTTTCCTTTGTGTTTATTCCTTCCCATAGTAACCGGTCACCAACACCTGAACTGCATAGTCCAATGGACTTGAAACTGTTAATAAGAGTAATCCATGAGTCTATCCATCTGCTGTCCAGTCTCAATTCCGCGAAATTAATCCAAATTGGAATCTCCCCAGACCATTGCTTGATGACCTGCTGAATGAAAAAAAATCCCCTCCGATTTAAACATTCAATAAAATCCCCATAGTTGTTGTTGTGAGCCTAAAATCCCATCATAATCCTGCTCCCAATGAGGATTTTTTCCCCATTCCCAAATACCCATTTCAAATGCTCTGTTATTTTAGGCCACAGTTTTCCAAAATCTTTCCAGATTTGAGATCTGCTACTGCCCTCCTTCCAACCTGAGAATGCCAATTCTTCCACCAAAGTTCCTTTCAAATATTTTTCGTTTATAATATCTTGCCATTTCCCTTTGCCATTGAGGCACCTCCAAATTGTCTTGATGATGAGGGCTTCACCGAAAATCTCCAAGTCTAGAATACCCCAACCCCCACTTTCTTTCGGTGTCGTCAAGTTGTCCCACTTGGCCAGGTGTATAGGATTTTTAACTCTTCCTCCACCCCAAAGAAAGTTGGCCATGATTTTTCTAATTTCCTTCAGAATTTTGTTGGGCAAAAAAAATAGATGGCTCCAATATACTGTTATTTGTTGTAGAACAGCTTTGATCAGAATCAACCTTCCACCTTTGGATAACCATTTGGTTGACCAAAATTTAATCTTCTTACTATATTTATTAATCAGCCAAAGACAATCATTTGCTGAATAACTCCCCGCCTTCATTCTAAAACCCAGATATGTCATGCCATTACTCAATGGAAACAATTTGAAATTGAACAGAGCTTTTAAGTCTAGATACATCTCCTCCTCGCCCACCGCATAAAAAATTCAAGATTTCTCAGCACTAGTTCTCATTCCAGTGGCCTCACTAAAAATTCTAATTGCATCAAACATTACCTTCCAGCTTTCTTTGATCAACATTCTAAAAATGAGGATATTGTCTACAAAAAAGCTGTGAGAAGGCTTCAGCTGGTTGCTGATTACTATACCCCTAAAAGCTCCTTTCTCCACAGCCCTCTTAATTTTCAGACTTAAAGCATCCATAACTAAGATAAATAACAGAGGTGATAGGGCACACCCCTGTCTCAGACCCCTACCTAGATTGAAAAACTTTGATGTCGAGCCATTGATAATCACAGCCATCGAAGTATTACTGATACACCCCATTATCCAAGCCACCTCCTCCTTAGTCAGTCCAATCTTGAACAGAATTAGGCGCAGGAACACCCAGTCCACATGGTCGTATGATTTTTTTTTAATCAATTTTAATGACCGCCACAGCCATCTTCTTTGATTTTATCGAATGAAGAGTCTCTTGCGCTGTTGCGACTGCATCATGGATATTCCTGTTTTTCAGGAATCCATATTGCTCAGGTGATATGTATTTACATAAAATTTCTTTTTGTTGAAAATGCAACAAGATGATGGAGCTTAGTGAAATGAAGTCGCCTTCACTAAGTGGGCCCGCAGGCTATTTTTGGCGCAAAGTCTATTTTTAGACTATGTCTATTTTTAGACATATGGAGCATGGTCTAGGAGTTGCGGTATGCTATTCTTGGATGATTGGTCGAGTTGGTAAAAATAGATGGACCTCTATTTTTAGACATACAGGTCGAAGTCTATTTTTAGACTGCCTGTCTAAAAATAGGTCAGTCAAATATTATTAACCCTTAATAATATTTGGACTATAAACTTCAGTTTATCCTCTTGCAGCACTTCAGTTGGAGCTACGGATGTGGCCCATGCACCTGACAGAAGGAATTACGCTATTCCTAGGGTTTTGGTGAGCTCATGCATGGTTGACTTCAGTTAGAACTCAAGTGGCAGAGTTTGGTGGAGTTGATGAGACAGTTGGTGGAGTTGTGTTCGGTTTAACTTAGTTGAACTAGTTGTATTTAGTTTAACTAGCTAATACACTAGTGATGATTTGAGTGAATTAAATATTATTTAATTCACTAATTATTAACTCATTATCCAACTCAAGAACACATCAGTTTACTATAGTGCATGGACAGTTAAGTGAAGACCAGTGGAAGAGGTAGATGAAAGGGTGAGTTTGCTATTAGTTGCGACATGAGTTGTGCATGAGTTTTGCACAAGCATTGGAGGATAATTCCCATGAGGATTGCGCATTTTAAGCCAAGGAGATTCGAACTTGGATCTCTCATTGAACCAACTTGGATTGCACAGTAGAGGCAGGCAATTAGTGGATGAGTTTTGAACCTGTGACTTGTTCAAAACTGAGCTAGTTTGTGTGTAACTTTTGGAGACAGTACTGAGTACTTGTGAGGAGTATTGTATTGAGATTGTTACATGTTCTCTTCTATTATAATATACAAATAGCTGGGGGTTTTCAGCTATAAGCTTTCCCCATTACATATTGTGTTTATGTGCGCATGCGACTGTTTCTATTTCCGCAAATTGTTGATCAATTGTAGAAGAGGTTATGTGTTATGCATGAATTCGAATTAGTATGTGACCAGGATAATCTCAGTGGATAAATATTCATTATTCAGCAAATTTCTACATGGTATCAGAGGGAATTGATCATCGGGATCTATTACAGTTATTACCATTTTATTTCAGTAGACAGAGTCTGTAACGGGCCAGGTAGCCTCTGGAACCATCCTTTCTCTGAAAGGTGATATATCCAGTAAATTCCCTTACAGTCGATCTCTGTGCTAGAAATAATTTGTTCTCACAGATCCAGAAGCAATTGAGTTTTGAGCTTGGAATTCGAATTTTGCAGCAGATAGTTTTCTTGGTGACGGAGTTGAAATGTCTTTCAACGGTTTGCGACTCGAATATGCTCTTGAAGGCAGTTCGAATTATGTTGCATGGAAAGATCGGATGGAGGCAGTATTAGAAGATACAATGGGGCTTTACAGAGTTTTTAGATATGAGTGTCCAAAAGCCTACCGCATCCTACCTGCTGAGGCTTGGCAAAAGAAGGATGGCAATGTCGAAGGACTGGTCAAGGGCATGAAGGGGATCACCAAAGATCCAAATTTCGCAGGAAAGCTTCTCCATATTTGATGTAGAAAGTGAAAATCTATTCCAGAGTTAAGAGCGACCAAAGGAAGTCACGCTTCAAGGATAACCTTAAAAACATTAAGATGGAGAAAGGCGGTGCTAACACGCTACCTCAATGGTGTTCACTCACGCAGATGAGCCGGGAAGGTAGGGGTGACCGTCGATGAAGAGGACTGGTGGACCGGCCTCCTCTATCTTCCGAAGGTTTGGTACCTGATAGACTCACGACGAGAGAAGGCTGGATGGAGCGATTCTAACAGACGGTGCAAGAGGAGATAAGGAGGACTACCAGGGACGGATCTTCATCAAAGGTATCCGATGAAGAAAATTGCGCTTTGGCTGCCAAAGCAAAGAAGGGGAAGAGCAAGAAGGCTTCTCAGTCTGGTGCGAAAGGCAAGAAGCAAGACATGTCCAAGGTGAAGTGTTTTCACTGTCACCAGCACGGACACTATGCCACAAATTGTCCGCAAGAAGAAAAATAAGAAGGTTGCTGGATCTGCAGTGGGAGAGGCATTGGCTTTCAATTCACTGGATTTTTTCACCGATCGCATGCTTGGTTTCAAGTGTGATGGGATCGGTATGGTTCTTGGACAGCGGTGCGTCATTTCATATGACGGGAGATCGGGATTTGTTCTCAGATCTGGAGGACAAAGATTTGGGTTTGCACATCGAGATGGGCGATGATGGTAGATACAGTGCGACTGGTATCGGTACCATATCCTTTCAGAGGGAGTCTGGTAAACCCTTTGTATTGAAGGATGTCATGCATGTACCTGGATTGAAGAAGAACTTGATCTCCGTGGCGATGTTGGAGGATAAGGGGTATGATGTGGTCTTCAGCGAAGGAAAAGCCTTCCTGCGTAGTAAGACTACTAGAGAGACCCGGAAGATAGGGGTTCGAGTCAAGAACCTTTATCGATGATCGATTTGCAAAGTAGATAGGCTGCGCGGCAGGCATGCAAGGCGGGGGAGAAGTGGTGAGCCGGGATGATGGCGAGTTGTGGCACCGGAGATTGGGCCACCTTCACCATGGAGCTTTGAAGATACTGCATCAGATTTCTACTGGGCTTCCTAAGAGCACTCTTGCGCAGTCAGATCAGTGCAAGGGGTGTACCTTGGGAAAATATGTGAAAGCCACCTTTCACGAGAAGGATAGTCGCGCCACGACGATCCTTGAGAGAGTTCACACAGACGTGTGTGGTCCTTTCTCAGTAGCTTCGAGAGCAAAGCACAAGTACTATGTGATCTTTGTGGATGATTTCTCTCGGAAGTGCTGGATCTTCTTCATGCAGAAGAAGAGCGAGACATATTCAAAGTTCTTTGAATTCAAGGCGCTGGTTGAGAAGGAATCGGGGAAGCATGTGAAGGCTCTTAGGAGCGACAATGGTGGTGAATTCATCTCTACTTAATTCAAAGACTTTTGCAGCGCAGAAGGGATTCGGAGAGAGCTCATCGCACCCCATAACCCACAGCAGAACGGGGTTGCTGAGCGGAAGAACAGAACGATCGTGGGTGCTGCACGGGCGATGTTGCATGATCAGGGCCTACCCCTTCACTTGTGGGCTGAGGCATGCAATACTGTAGTATATGTGCAGAACCGTTGTCCTCACAAGATACTTGGCATGAGTACACCGGAGGAGGCGTTTTCTGGCAAGAGGCCTGATATTTCCCATTTGAGGATTTTTGGTTCACCTATCTACATGCATGTGACGAAGGATGCCAGGAAGAAGCTGGAGCCGACCGCAGAGGTTGGGATATTTGTGGGGTACACTGATACGCCCCACAACTATCATGTGTATTTGCCAGACAGTCGCAAGACTGTTGTGCGACGGGATATCAAATTTCAGGAGGAGAAAGCCATGAAGTGTTCGCTTGAGAGGGAGCCACACTTGCATGCAGATGAGGAGCTATTAGTTCCTAAGGAGGAGCTTCCGGATGTGGATCAGCCACAAGAGGAAGTTCATGGAGTGGAAGAAACCACTCATGCAACGCCAACCATCAGAGGGCGCAAGCGCACTACAGAAGCTGAGCGACTGGCTCGAGATGCAGAGAAGGTTGTAGGACCACCTACAGCACAGCGCAGACAGAGACAGTCACCGGATCGGTACACTGGATACATGGCTCTTATGAGTCAATCTGTTGTGACGGAGCCATCCTCTTTTGAGGAAGCTGTGGAGGAACCCGCATGGGTTGATGCCATGATCAAAGAATATGATTCGATCATCAGGAACAGTGCATGGGAGATTGTCCCAAGACTGGTTGGGAAATCAGTTGTAGGTTCGCGATGGATCTACAAGGTGAAGCAGGCGGGTGACGGGAGTGTGGAGAAGTACAAGGCGAGATTTGTCGCCCGTGGCTTCTCACAGATCGAGGGGATTGACTATGAGGAGACTTTTGCACCTGTCGCAAAGTACTCTTCCATACGGACGATCCTTGCTCTCTCAGCGCAGATGGGGTGGCACATTCATCAGATGGATGTGAAGACTGCGTTCCTCAATGGAGTTATTGAGGAGGAGGTGTACATAGAGCAGCCTGAAGGTTTCAAGATCTTCGAGCGTGGTAACGTGTGTGCTTGCGACTCAAGAGAGCACTGTACGGGTTGAAGCAAGCACCTCGTGCTTGGTACACACGTATAGACAGTTATTTCACCGAGCTTGGATTCTCCAAGAGTGAGGCGGATCCTAACCTGTACCAGATTGTGGTGGAGGGGAAGCTACTGATCAGTGCACTATATGTAGATGATCTGATTTTGACGGGTGATGAGCTGTTGATACTTTCATGCAAGGAGGACCTTGCTAAAGAGTTTGAGATGAAGGACTTGGGCCTCCTTCATTATTTCCTGGGATTGGAGATTTGGCAGCGCAGTGGTGGACTGTTTGTTTCTCAAGGTAAGTATGCCCGAGAGATACTGGAGAGGTTCAACATGCATGGCTGCAAGCCTGTTGACACTCCTCTTCCTGGTGGTTGGAGGAAGGAGGATGCTACTTCAGCGGAGGTAGTGGATGCCACTGTCTATCGACAGTTGGTGGGGTCGCTTATGTATCTGGTCAATACACGACCTGATATATGCTATGTTGTTAACCAGCTTTCGCAAGCTATGGTTAAGCCTACCAAGCTCTTCTGGAAGGCAGGCAAGCATGTATTGTGTTATCTTAGTGGCACATCGGGATATGGTCTGTGGTACAGACAGGAGGATGGAGCGAAGCTTTGCGGCTTCACTGATGCAGATTGGGCAGGGAGCCCAACGGACCGAAAGAGCACATCTGGAGGAATCTTCAGTATCGGGTCGAGAGCAGTTTCCTGGTACAACAGGAAGCAGAGATCCGTGGCACTCAGTTCAGCAGAGGTCGAGTACATGGCAGCTATTTTGGCTGCATGCGAGGCTATTTGGATGAGGAAGATCCTCGTCGGATTGTTCGGGTCGCACTTGGAGCCTACTGTGATTTATTGTGATAACCAGAGTTGTATTAAACTCTCGGCTAATCCAATATTTCATGATAGATCCAAACACATCGACATCAGGTACCATCATATCATAGATTGTGTGCAGCGGAGAATCATGTTACTTTCATATATTCCCACGGAGGATCAGGATGCTGACATCTTGACGAAGGCGCTCACCAGGAGCAAATTCGAATACCACAGAGGCAGGATAGGGGTTGCAGATAATCCATATCTTTTTGAGAGGGAGTGTTTAAAATGCAACAAGATGATGGAGCTTAGTGAAATGAAGTCGCCTTCACTAAGTGGGCCCGCAGGCTATTTTTGGTGCAAAGTCTATTTTTAGACTATGTCTATTTTTAGACATATGGAGCATGGTCTCGGAGTTGCAGTATGCGATTCTTGGATGATTGGTCGAGTTGGTAAAAATAGATGGACCTCTATTTTTAGACATACATGTCGAAGTCTATTTTTAGACTGCTTGTCTAAAAATAGGTCAGTCAAATATTATTAGCCCTTAATAATATTTGGACTATAAACTTCAGTTTATTCTCTTACAACACTTCAGTTGGAGCTACGGATGTGGCCCATGCACCTGACAGAAGGAATTACGCTATTCCTAGGGGTTTGGTGAGCTCATGCATGGTTGACTTCAGTTAGAACTCAAGTGGCGGAGTTTGGTGGAGTTGATGAGGCAGTTGGTGGAGTTGTGTTCTGTTTAACTTAGTTGAACTAGTTGTATTTAGTTTAACTGGCTAATACACTAGAGATGAGTGGAGTGAATTAAATATTATTTAATTCACTAATTATTAACTCATTATTCAACTCAAGAACACATCATTTTACTACAGTGCATGGACAGTTCAGTGAAGACCAATGGAAGAGGTAGATGAAAGGGTGAGTTTGCTATTAGTTGCGACATCAGTTGTGCATGAGATTTGCACAAGCATTGGAGGAGATTGCCCATGAGGATTGTGCAGTTGAAGCCAAGGAGATTCAAACTTGGATCTCTCATTACACCAACTTGGATTGCGCAGTAGAGGTAGGAAAATGGTGGATGAGTTTTGAACCTGTGACTTGTTCAAAACTGAGCTAGTTTGTGTGTAACTTTTGGAGACAGTACTGAGTACTTGTGAGGAGTATTGTATTGATATTGTTACATGTTCTCTTCTATTATAATATAAAAAATAGCTGGGGGTTTTCAGCTATAAGCTTTCCCCATTACATATTGTGTTTATGTGCGCATGCGACTGTTTCTATTTCCGCAAATTGTTGATCAATTGTAGAAGAGGTTATGTGTTATGCATGAATTCGAATTAGTGTGTGGCCAGGATAATCTCAGTGGATAAATCTTCATTATTCAGAAAATTTCTACACTTTCAATCTCTCGGCAAGGATCTTGGAGATGATTTTGTAAACTGTGTTACATAAAGAAATGGGCCTATAATCATCGAACTAAAGAGAAGCTTTATTTTTGGGGATTAATACCAGGAAATTAGAGTTTATTGCCCCAGTTATCCTTCCATTTACTCTAGCTTCCTCCACCATATCCACCAGATCCTCTATGAATTCATCACAGAAATGCAAGAAAAAATCCGAGGTCCAGCCATCCGGCCCTAGACTTTTATTTGCTGCCATATATTTTAAAGTTTTTTTAACTTCTTCGGGAGAAACCTGTTTCATTGGGGCCTAATTTTCCTCTGTCTTAAACATTACCGAGAAATCCCGAATCAAATTTAGATGCTCAGCAGAGAAAGGGACATCATGTTTTTTATATAGAG
Source organism: Pinus albicaulis (assembly GCA_034641835.2). Lineage (NCBI taxonomy): Eukaryota > Viridiplantae > Streptophyta > Pinopsida > Pinales > Pinaceae > Pinus > Pinus albicaulis. The sequence continues at coordinate 454,899,437 of CM076582.1, read as the reverse complement.
ACCCAAAGTATTGAATAGCTTCTCCTTTTATCTCCCTTGTAGTAACCAAAGACCTTCCCTCAAACTCTACCTCCCAAATAGAATTCTTTTTCCTTCTTTCTGAAGCTTGCTTATGGAAAAAAAATTTATTTTGGTCACCTTCTCTCAACCATGTTTCCATGCTCTTTAATCTCCAATAAGCTTCTTCATTTAGCAGAAAAATTCTTAGTTCTGCTTCTAAAATCTTTAGCTTCACCCAATAGTCATTGCTTTGTCTACCTTTCGCCATTTCCTTTAGGATCCTTTCTCTTTCTATGGTTATTACTCTAATACATTCCTTTTCCTTTGATATTTTGTCCCTTATCCAACTACAGACTGTGACCTTCATATTCCTCAAAAGAGTAGAGAGGTAGGCCATTGCTGAGGAGCCCAAAATCCTCGTGTTTTTCTAGGTATTCCTTTATCATCAAATTGAAAGAGGCATCAGCCAGCCATCTCTTATTACATTTGAAAGGATAGCCCGTGGGCTGTTCTTCAAATTCCCACTCCAAAGTTATAGGTCTATGATCTGATAGTAATACATCTTCGACAAAAGCCCTGATACACCTCATACAACCTCTGAGGCCCATGCTGATCATGAACCTTCGAGAGTTTCAAGTTCCCTCGGTAGCTCAGTTCGATACAGAGAATGAAGTTGGAAAAAAAAAATTATGACTGAAATCTTTAGGTCAATAGTTCAAATCCAGCAAGTCATGTTCGAGTTTGGTTAAAATATATATATATATATATATATATATATATATATATATATATATATATATATATATATATATATATATATATATATATATATATATATATATATATATATATATATATATATATATATATATATATATATATATATATATATTATTAAAAGAATTCATAAAGCCATGTTATTTTAATAATATATATATTAAAATTTATATATCTTATTTAAATGAATTTGCATGCACTGAATTATTGGTCGGTGGTTGTGCACAATGTCGATGGTTTTTCCATAACTCGTTCAGGGTCAAAACTTCGACCCGTCGCCAATGTAGGGCTATTTTTTTTTTACATATTTTATTTTATGGGCCGGATATTTTAAGCTCATGTTTATAAATTTAAATTTATTGAAATGCTCGATGAAGTGTCCCGTAATTTTCCAATTGAACAAGTTGAAAGACTAAGTAGGATGGTTGAGTAACTCGACACCTATTAAGTTATTGTTGTGTTCAGAGTATCCATGAGTACATGGGAAGAATCTAGGAAACAGTCAATTAGGGATATATATATATATATATATATATATATATATATATATTAAAAGAACATTTTTTTTCATATATATATATATATATATATATATATATATATATATATATATATATTATTTAAAAGAAGGTACATACATATATATTATTTAAACGAAAGGTGCATGCAATTGTTGCATGTAAGATTTAAAGGTGCATGTATATATATTAAAAATATATATTTCTTATTAAAAGAACAATATTAATAGTATATATGTATTAAAAAAGGAATATTGTATATATATATATATATATATATATTATTTAAAAGAAATGTGCATGCATATATATTACTTAAAATAAAGGTGCATGCAACAAGCATGTAGGATTTATAAAATTTCCTTTAATTTAAAATTCTTATCCTAAATTTAATAACAAGCATGTACATAATTACAAAAAAAAAAAAAAAATTATCTTTAATAATAATAAAGTTTATTATATTAAATTTATAATCACTACCGTACCAAACACGAGCTCTTTGCTCATCATCACAATCAAATCAAGTTTTAACTTTTACCTAGGGGTCACCTAAAGTCAAAACCCACTCTGATACCATATGTAACAACCCCAAATTTAACATGCAATTAGTTATATCAAATAAAAAATTAATAATCAACCCAAAAACTGTTTAACTAATCATCATAGAATTTTCGGAAACACGAGCAAAGATGACTTACCTGTAATGGCGATATTCCTTACTTCAGACTCCAAATTTTAACATTATTTGAATCCCACTAACGGCAACAAAGTTTTGGGACAACTCTCCACCCAACCGTAGGCTCAACTACACATAATATTTCCATAGTTAGCCACCCCTGAACCCTCAATCAGCGTACTACTGCCAGGGTATCCTTTGCCTTACAATACCTTTCTCTCCAGAGAATGGATGAAAGAATGATCCGTGAATCTTCCTTGATGTCTATTAAATAGACCAAACCAGGGAATGGGAACCACATACACACATTCACTATGTCAACATGCAACTTTTATTTCTTTATTTTAAGTTTTACTTAATTTAGTGTTTCTCTTAGTTTAACTTACTTTTTGTTAACTTTACTTATTTTTATAGTTTCTTAGTTTAGCTCTTTCTTAATTTACTTCTTTTTTTTACTTTTGTTAATTAACTCTTTCTTAATCAACTCTTCACTTCACTTATTTATTTACTCTTTAGGACTCCAGTTTATTATTTACTATTTTATTTAGAACTCTAGTTACTGTTTACTATTTTATTTATTATTTTTATTATTCTCCTGACTTATTATTTATTTACTTATTTATTTAATTATATTATATTGTATTATATAATTTATTATTTATTATTTTATAATTATTAGGGACATTACACAGAGTGAGACAGTTGGTAGAGTGCGGGAGTTTCTCTTGAGAGAGAAATCATTGTATTGTTTCATGATCCTTAACTTTATACAATATACATATAGCGGGGTTTTAGGTATTGTGATTTCCCGAGATACATATTGTGTTATGCGACTGATTGTCTCTTTCTCTTACTTGTTTATGTGATTGTGCAATCATGTTTTGTTTCCCCAAATTGTAAAAGGATTCAGTATCTTGTTTTAGTACATTATAAGATCAGATTGAATCTCATTGTTAGTTTTTCTACATGGTATCAGAGCACCGGGAATCACAATAAGAAGAGAAGAACAAAGTTTCTTTTGATCAAGTTCGAATTTGTAGATTTATTCTTTGGTATCAAGCAACAGATCAAGATGTCTTTCAATCGCTTGAGACTTAAATATGCACTCGATGGAAATTTGAATTATATTTCATGGAAGGACAGGATGGAGGCAGTGCTTGAGGACAACGAACCGAAGGCTTTTATAGATACTGATGTCCCGGAACCCGCAACAACAGATGCTCAACTTCTTGATGCATGGAAGAAGAATGTAGCAAAGGCGTGAAGGATCTTGTTAGAAGGAGTTCGAGATCATATTTTCTCGAGTCTCCACGTGAAGGCGACTCCATATGTAATGTGGAAAGCCTTGATAGATCTATATCAGAGGAGTAGTGACCACGGGAAGCTGATGCTGAAATACAAGCTCAGGAAGATCAAAATGGAGAAGAAAATACTTGACAAAGGACACTCATTGTCGATATGAGCTTGGATGTGTTGGGATCATTGTTTCCTCGGATGATTTGGTAAGCTTAGCTCTTCTAGGCCTCCCCAAGAGTTGGCATAGCTACCAGGAATCTGTTAATGGGAGGGAGAAGTTGTCGGATTGGGAGCGACTATGGTCCAATCTGGCACAAGAAGAAATTCGAAGGAGCAACAGAGATGGATCCTCATCAAAGACTGATGATGAGGATAATTGTGCCTTGGCTAGAAAGGTGAAGAAAGGAAATGAGAAGGTGTCCCATTCGAAATCTAAGACCGACGAGACAAGAAAGAAGTAATACTTTTCAAAGGTAAAATGTTTCAACTGTCATGAGCATGGACATTATGCCACAAATTACCCACAAAAGAATAACAACAACAAGGCCTCAGGAGGAGCAACAAGTGAAGTATTGGCTTCACATTTTGAGATGTACTTCACCCTCATCGTATGCATGGTGTCATCGGTTATGGGATCTACAAGGTACTTGGATAGTGGAGCTTCATTCCACATGACCATAAACAAATAATTCTTCAGTAGCTTGGAGGAGAAGGATCTCTAGATGCACATGGAGATGGGTGATGGCGGGAGGTATGGCACTACCAGTATTGGTACAGTTACCTTTCACAAAGTCGGGTAAACCCCTCATACTAAAAGATGGCATGCATGTACCTAGTTTAAATAATAATTTGGTTTATGTTGCTATGTTGGAAGATCATGGATATGATGTGATCTTCAATGAAGGAAAGGCGTTCCTTCGTCACAAAGCCACGAGACAGGTGAAAAACATTGGGGTTCAAGTGAATAATCTCTGCAAACTTGATGTAGATGATTTCACGACATTGAGCAGTAAAGCAAAGAAGGTGGAGAAGCGAGACATCGGTGAGTTATGGCATAGGAGGTTGGGTCATCTACAACATAGCGCTTTGAGGATCATACATCAAATTTATACAGTACTTCCAAAGGGTGCACTTGTGTAGAGAGACACATGCAAAGGGTGTACATGTAATAGCCCTGGTAAAAATACATGTAAATATATATATATATATATATATATATATATATATATATATATATATATATATATATATATATATATATATATATATATATATATATATATATATATATATATATATATATATATATATATATATATATATATATATATATAAGACCACGAAGATGGGACATGTATTCCAATCTGAATGGTGGGAAAAATATCCTAGTGGGTGTTCATTTCGATTATTATGGTTAAGGAAATTGGAAAAGGCAAAGGCTTTGGAAAGGCATGAGGCATTAATTGGCATTTATTTATGAAAATAATGGAAATTAGGAGAAAAGGAAGGTGAAAGGTCACAGGTTGCATGTGAGGAGGAAAATGAAGGAAAATTATAATGGAAAATGAAGAAAATCGAGGCCTCATTAATAAAAAGGCTTATGAGGATCATTTGATAAGCTTTTTCTCAAGGCTTGGTTAATTCAGTTTTGGATTTCTCATTATTCCCTCTCCCTCTCATACTCTTGAGCACTTAGTGTATTCTTGGAGCACTCTTGTAGAGTGTGGCATACTTGGAGATTTGGATCAAGAAAGAAAAGGAAAAGCAGGAAAGCGGAAAAGGACATCGAGATCAACATATACAATAGGCTCTTAGTGTAGGTACTCAGGTGCATGTATGATTTCCTCACTAGTTTTGGCATGCATGGTGTATGCATGTGGATTTTCCTACCCTTGCCATTTCCTGGACAACCATGGTGATTATGGGTTTATTTCCATTGATTTTTTCTAGTTCCTGATTCTCATGATTCCTTTATATTTTTGGTTGAGTTATTAGTTCCTGGCCTTGGTTGGAAAAAACAATCTGGAGCCCTCGAGCAGCTTGGATGGAGACCAATCCATGACGGTTAGTGATGTCTGACCATGAGGTGGAATAATTGGTTTGGGGTTGAGAAATTTTCATCTCTGGAGCCTTGGTTTGGTGTTGATTGATGTGTTTGATAAAGTCCCACATTTGTGCTTGGAACATGGCATGGGGGTGACTAGTTGAAGTGAGATTTTCCTCAGCCATGTCTATGGTCGGGTGGAATGTGAAAGTCCCATTCCGAGTTGGTTTTTACATTCAGTAATGAAAGGTTCAATGCCTTGGTATTTGATGAGTATATGCATTGGTTTACATATGAATTATATTGCTAATGTCTACATGGTATTTATGTTAGTATTATGTTGGTTATAAGCATATATTGTGACAATGATGAGGTATGGTTCTATCCATGTTTTTACTTTTAAATGAATGCACAATGTATATATGGTATAATATATTTTATTTTAGCTTATGATGTAGGGGATAAATGCTTCTTAGCCATTCTCAGATTTTTAAGAGACTCCTTTGTTTAAATCTGTTGTTTATGCATGTAGATGTTATGTTTGTGACATGTTTGACGAAATGCTTGTAATGGCTAGGTGGGGTAGGATGAGTTAATGATGATGTGATTGCTTCCATATGTTTTTTTCATTGTTATTTACCCTCTCCTAAAGTTACAGGAAGTTAGAGGTAGTGACATAGGCTCAGGGGCTGAAAATGTGGCACAAATCCCAGAGCTTCAAGCGAAAATTTTGTTGTTTGGGCCCGAGTCACTACCTTGACAAGGCTACCCCACAGATCTAGGGTCTAAATTCACTCCCTTTCCCTTACAATCCTACAGCTCAACCTCAAAGGGGCTAAAAATCAGTCCCCCCTCAAGGAACAGGGCCCTGGAAGGTTGGGTTACCTTCTAGGGTTGTAAATGATACAGTGTAAGGTGTGTTTTTGGTGTTTCCATCAGTTCCACTTCCTTAAGGTCATCTAGGAGGTTGGATGTAATATTAGTAGCCTCTCGTCACATGTTTATGTCGGTAGGCCGGTTACTTGGGTATCTTTTGGACGAGGGTGTTACAGAGTGGTATTAGAGCGTGGTTGTGCTCTCCTTGGGTTGTGTGCGGTTTTCGAGCATACATGTCAATTGCATATATCTTCCTCGTGCTTATGTTATATGTGCTTTTTTGTGTATGCTTGATAATGGTGTTTGATTTTAATTTCATTTATGTGGTATTTGATACCACAGAGTGGTATCAAACCATGGTTCAACCCTTGGACTGGATGGGCGGTGTGTTGGTCATGCTTTTATGTCGATTTCTTATGTATTTTCATACCCATGTTGTATGTGGTTGATGCATTCATTTTGTGTTGACCATGGTGGCAGTGGTGGTACCATGGAATTTCTTATGGTGTTATCGTCATTATGTTGTCATGATTGTATGATTGGTTGTGTTGTTCTCGCTTATGTATTGTATGTGCATGTTTGCTTACATGTTTCTACATATTGTACATGCATTGCTTGTTTATGCTAGGTCACATATTGGTCATGCTTGCTTGTTTCCATGTATGCTTTCTTGTGTGAGGTTATATGTTGCGCATGCATTGGTCATTCATTATTGGTTATACATGTCAAGTGGGTGCATATGGTCAAGTTTGCATTGGTTTGGTTGAGGTTGTTGTGCATAAGGTCATTGTACGCAATTAGGCCATCATGATGATATTGGTATGTTATGATGCTAATGTGTTGGATGAGACAGAGTAGGAGATGTAGATCATCAAAGTGAAGTTTCAGCATTGGACCTCGAGGTAAGAGCAGATCGTCATACAAGTTGTATGCTTGGCATGTAGGTATGTGATTCATGGTTATTGTAAGCATTAGGGTTACTTATATGTTTGTCATTCTATTATTACTATGGTTATGTGTATGTGTGTCATTCTATTGATATTATGGTTACATACATGATAGATGCTAGTTAATTAGTGTGATCATATGTACACGTGCCGGTTAGTTAAGAATGGTATTAACTTGATGATTATGTTATATGTCATTGATGAATATGTTAATTTGTAGTTATATCAATGACTATGTTATAAGTTTTTGATGAGCATGTAATATGTTAATTTATTGTTGCGGCATGCTAGTTAGCTTGATGATTAGGTTACATGTTGTTGATGAGCGTGATATATATCATGTTGTTGGTATATGTTAGTAACTTGGTGATCAGGGTTATTTCATTAAGATCTTGATGTTATATGTATCATATTGCCTTGGATTGACTATGTAGATGGTTAGGGTTATTATGTTCATGTATGAATCAATATAATTGTGATATTGTATTGTACTAATTTAGGTTGACTGTGCATATGTGATTGTTATGTATGAATGACGATTGATTATGATTTCATGATGTGGACATGTTAATTGGTTACTTTTATGGATATATCGATCTTATTTATGTTGATTTGAGTTGTTGTGAAGTTATATTGTGCTAATCTAGATTTATTGTGCAGACAAGATAGCCTCCTTTAAGATACATTAAGGTATGAGTTTGATTATGTCGTATGCCTTGTGCTTGACTATTTTGAGAGTTCATTATGTCATCTAGTCAATCTATTTAGGATGGTATGTTTGTAAGTTGTTTGAATGTTTGATTAATTGCATGATATGAGTCTGTAAGATTGCATGAATAAATGGTCTTGTTTTAATATGGTTGTACTAACACATACATGTTGAGACAGTTGATATTTACTTGAGTGTAAGTAGGTGATAGTTGTAGCATTATGTACTATGATAGATAAATGTGAGTTGATTGTGGATTATGACATGGTTGTTAGTCTTGGTAAAAGTTTATTTTGAATTGATAGATATGTTTTCTTGATTTTTGGTACATATGGATGACATGTGTGTTCAGTTACAGGTCAAAGTGCTTGGAACATAAAGGTAAGATAGTTAATATATTGCTATATTTATTTATGAACTGACAGTTATGTGCTTATGGAAGTATGATGCAGGGGATTGCATGGCAAAAGAGACTACCATGAATTATTGAATAAGGCTAGGGTTGAGCTTTCCCTTGGAAGTATTGGGAACCATGGGGATTGAGTCATGGTGTTTGTTGTTAAGTCTTGTGCTTTCGGTCTTTTTCATTTTTTTGCACTCGATTTGCGGTTTTGATTGCGTCTAATGTATGGCCATACCACTTTGTTGGTGTTTTTATATTATTATTGGTTTTCGTGGTCTTCGTCTTGATTGGTTCTTGTCCTTGCCTTTTATGTATCATGATTCTTGGGCATTGGTTTGGGGAAAGAGGAATTTAATGGATCTTGGGAAGAGTTGAATGAAATCCAACATGTAATATAAGGCACGAATGGAGCTCGGTGCATGAGTAAGTGCAGCGAAAGGTAATAATATGACATTCGAATGGATTGGTTGAGTCCATTGCGGTAAATGGACAGTGGCAGGACAATCATGAGAAAGGTAAAGTAAATGGATCTGATATATCAAATGCCTTGGCTATGTTGGGAACTTTTGTTCTCAATATTGTGCATATCGTGCATGGATATAAAGGAATTTCTCTCAACCTGGACCTTATGATATCTAGTAATCATGTTGTGATCCTAATTATGATGACGTATATATGTGTATATATGCATGTATGTATGCCGCTAGCCGATTAGATCATGGTTGCTTTATGTTGACGTTTACATATGTATGCATGTATGTATGTCATTGATTGACAGGGTCATCATGGATCTTGATGGTTTTATGTTGATGGTTTATATGTATATATGTATATATATATCTATGTATCTATATGACAGGGTCTTCAAGGATCATTCTTGTAGAGGAATGATTTCTTATCCAGATGAATGGCATGAAGAGGTTCTTGGTCTTATGAGGAATCAAGTGGGAAGAGTAACTCTGACAAATCCATGAGGTTAGCATCATGTGGACATGAATTGATATTACATGCTTGTACTATGCCTATGTTTATGTTATGGACAGGTAATCCTGAGGGGTACATCAACGAAGTGAAAGTAGTGTGATCTTAGACATGCTAGGGTGAGCATGGATAGTGGAAAGACACTGGAAGCATGATTTCTTGTGGGGTCAGTGTGTGGTCTCTGGATGTACAATGCTATTGTTGTGTATATGTTGTGCATGTTGTATATTCAGTGATTGTATATATGGTGATTTGTAATGTTGCATATGTAGTATTGTGTACATATGATGTTGTATGTCTGTTGTATATATGATGTTGCATATGCAGTTCCAGGTATAAATTGTGATATGTACATGTTGGATATGCAGTGCTCAACACATATGGTGTTATGTACATGTTGAATATGCAGTGCTATGAACATATGGTGTTCATGTGTGTGTGATGTACATATGGTGCTATGTGAATTTGGTGTTGTGTGCACTATTGTACACATGGTGTTGTCTACATGTGGTGCTATGTACATGTTGTACATGTCGTGTTGTGTGCACTATTGTACACATGGTGTTGTCTGCATGTGGTGCTATGTATATGTTGTACATGTGGTGTTGTGTGCAGGCAGTGTCATGTACATGGCGTGCATGTGGTGATGTGTACATGTGGTATTGTGTACACATTGTACAGGTGATGCTGTGTAAATTTTCCGTTGTGTACACGTTATGCAGGTGGTGTCGTGTACATGTGATGTTGTACACACATTTGTACATATAGTGTATGTACAGGTGGTACTATGTACATGTTGTGCATATGGTACTGGCATACACATGGTATTGTGTGCATGTCGTACATGCTGTGTTGCGGACATGCAATATTATGTATGTGCATGGTGTAGTCGTGGTATCGTGGCATATGTATTTGTTGCGTTGTACTATGTATATGTATATGTATTGGGTTGTGTTGTACACCGGGTGTGGGTGTATGTATTGTGCGATTTTGCATTCCTTGTGTGGATGTACATGTTGAACATTATGTCTGGGTGCTTTTCGGTGTGGCAACCAATCCGGTATGTGTATAAAAAGAAGAAAGGTAGAAGTAAGTATCGATATTTTACTATGCATGTGATATGTGATTATGAATTATGATGGTTACATGTGATTTATGATTATGGTTTATGATGATTGCATGTGATTTATGATTTTGATCTATGATGGTTTCATTTTGAGCTAGCTAGATATGATATGTTTATACATGATGGTTTGATCAAACAACTAGATTGACTTGTGTGACAGGAAGTGAACAGGATTGCAAGTGTACCTGGTTGATGAGCTACCCATGAGGTATGATTTGAATTTATTTCAATTTGTTTTGAATATAATGGCAGTTATGTGCTTGGTATAGGAAGCACAAAAATGCTCCATTGGGTGGTTGAAAAATACTGTAAGAACTAGCAGCGTCAGCAAAAGGAACTGAAACAGGCAGTGGATATTATTGGTAAGCACTTCAAGAGTAGGGCCATTGTGGGACACTGGTGCCCAATAGCGTCCATTGATTTCCATGAGCATGCTATGACCGGTATGATGGTTTTGAGGCAGGTATATGTCTTGTTTGTTCAAACTTCCGATGCAAGGAAGCATTTCCATGGGATGGATTTCCCAGGATAGGGGTGCCAATGGAACTTGGAAGGTGAGTGACTGCATGGAAGGGGTGACTGGATTTCCCGAGGGACTGTGTAGCAGAGAAGGGAAGTCTAGGATGGGTTTTTTTTTGTCATTAGCATTTTCGAATGGAATCAAATGCACATTAGGAGTGTGCCCAGGAACAATGAGCTGGTAACTGTTCACTGAGTGGACAAGTTGATCCGGGTAAATTTTTGATACCCTTTAAACCAAGACCTTTTTCTTCAGCTGATGTGTTAGAATTGCATCAAAGCACTAATGAACATAAAAGAACATATTTTCATGTTATAAATAAGAGGAAAATAACAAGCATTAGCAACATAAGAGATTGATAATGGAGTTCTTCCAGGAGGGACTACATCTCCGAGCCTCAGTGTCAAGATGGTGTAGGCCGCTGCATTAAGTGTTGTAAGGAGTGAAGATGTACATGGATGGTGTGTTCTTAGCCATACAAGGAAAATTCTCTCACGTAGGAGTGGTTGGACCTCTCCATGAGATATTACACTATAGGAGCTCTCATCCACAACAAGGACTCCTATCAGTATGACAAAAACTCACACATAATTACCATGAGTATCTCGCCAGCATGGCAATAAAGGGATCTCAACAAACATACATGTGACAATGAGTATCCTGCCAACATGACAGCAAAGGGATCTCAAACATAATACAAATCCATGATAGAAATTACATCTCACATCAAGAACAAAACAGGATCCCACATTAAACATTAGCAGGGATTTTTTTAGCACAATGCATCTCATAGAAAAGAGACAAATAAGTACATGAACTCAACGCATCATATACCTCACACTGATGACGACTAAATAATGGGCTACTCCGTTGCTGGATTTGAAATCACCATCGAAATCACGGCATCGAAAGGTGTGAAATCGATTGCTCACTCATTGAATACTAACACCTGCATTCCACTTTGAAAATTGGCCAAAAAATGTAAGTTCAGATGGAAAATCTAAATACACCATCAGATTCGTGTCGTCGAATAGTGTAAAATCGATTGTCAAATTTTTGAATTCTGACAAAGTGAAAATCTGGGCCTTAGGGAATCTTTTAGATTCCTCAAAAATGTTGCTCCACGGGAAATCTAGAAATCCGCAACTCAAAATAGGAATCTGATCTCACCATTGAGATCCTTGCAAAATTTCGAAAAGAATGAGTATAAAGTTGATCTCATTCTTAAACCAGCGAATTTTGACCTCCAAGGATTCTGAAAGATTCCCTCAAGATTCTTGAAGATTCTCCTCCACAAGGAATCTGAAAAACGGTTGCTCAAAAGAAAAATCTGAGCGCACCATCACGTTCTGTGCGAAATTCTAGTTAAAATGCATATAAAGTTTAATACATTTTGAAAATTTTACCTCCTTGAGATCAAAATATTCCCTTGGCATTAAACAAGAATCTATCTCGAAAATCATGCATGCTCCTGCATCGATCTACGTGCTCCCCCTGCATGGGCGCACTTCTGAGCTGCAGGTTTAAATATATGGAGGTGGGTGGACTCCTCAAGGAAGTTCGCTAGCTGATTTGGTTTGATCTGTTATGTGAGGGAGGGGGTCGGGTGGTCAAACCCCTCCCCCTCCATAAAAACGTTGAGTTCGTTTTTAATACACCATGACAATTTTTTTAAATGAATAAAGTACGTGGGGTCGAGCCCGCCCAAAATCTATCGCCGACTGTTATACTCGTTACAATGTTTCGTATATGTTTCACATATATCATATATATTATATATGTTTTGACATATATATTATATATGTAATACTTATTTCTTATGGTGGGAAGCTACGTGGGGTCCGACAGGGGTCATGGCCCACCGGCCCATAAATATAATTTTTTATTGTTATGACCGTGCAGTGGGGTGGCAAGGGTGGTGGCCTGCCACCCTTTTTTTTAATATTTTTTTTTTGTTTTTGTTAAAACAAACTACTCATTTTTAAAAAAATCTGGTTTTAGGTGTTAGAGGACATTTTAACTATCCCACAATTTCACCTGAAATCTAGCCGGAGCTGGTCAAAATCCAGCGGCTGTATTTCAACAAAATTGTGCCTTCTTTAATCTGCCCAGTCATCCAAGTCAACCCAAAACTTTGACTATCTCTAACTTTCGCATACGAGCTTGGTTTGACGAACTGTTCACATTGTTGCGATCAGGACAACAAGATATTCAACATGAACCTAGTTCAAGAGTAATCCGAACACTTTTATTTTTTATCTCCGATAAGCCCTCTTTATCTTGTGTGTATCTCTGGACCACCTGAATCAATCCTCCCCACTGAGGAGCTTTTGGTCCTCCAAAAGCATCTACAAGAATATGCAACTGTTGTGTACTATGTCTGCACCACAAGTGTCCTAAAAAGGTCACCCTTCCATCTCCTTCACCTTTTTTCTTCGAAGCTTTAAGTGATGAACCGACACCTGCATATTCTGCAAACTTGTAGTGCAATATCCTGCAAATTACATGCTCAAATTGACCAACTATGACCCAAACATTTCCATATTTGCCACGAGTTTATAACACATACTCGGTGGTCAAGTTTACATCAAATGGAAATCACACCCCACCTATCATTACAAGACAAAAACATCATTGTCACTTTTAAAAGTGATGGCAAACACCTCATCACTTTTACATAAAAGAAATGTGCCACACGATTTATAAAACAGGGCCAAAATACCATTGTTGTTGAACAGGTGATGGAAAACACATCATCACTTTTAGAGTGTAACACGCAACAAATTATCTACAAAAATAAGGCCATGACAACCTAACACATCTAGAAAATCATCTATAAAAAACCCTCTTTAGCAAAGTGAATGGGCCATTCCCCTGTGGGGAATTCGCTTGTCGATTAGCTCTTTCGACTAGTTTCTGTATGAATGTTTTGTCTTTGAGGCATTGCTCTGGATGGAGTCTCTAGCACGTGGCCCTTTGATGGCCACTTCAGTCGCAACAACTGCAATGAGTATTCTTCCTCCAGACTTGCTTGGCTAATTTCTTTCCCTACTATGGAGAAGGCTTTTTACGCCTCATCCTCCTTTGTGCTGCCATTGTTTTCCAACACTCAGAAAACACATGGTTATGTAAACCACAAAAATGACAAGTTTTTCGATGCCATGATTTACGACCATGGTTATCAACATTCCTATAATCAAAATTCACTCTTGAATAGTGAGACTTGTTATACCTTCCCTGGTGGTCTTTGGTGCGATCATGGTGATGAGAGCCTGCCTTAGCTCTTTCACTCTGACATGCACTACCATGGAATGATGGTGAATTGTTCCCATCAATCCTCTTTCCTGGTGAGTTCAACTATGTTTGGTTGCCTTGGATTTCCTTCGAACATCCTTCTTCAGTGTATCCCAAACTTGCATAGCGAGGTCTCTACACAACCTCCAATGGTTGGGTTATGCCTTGGCCATGAATGCCAAGTCCTCTTCCTTTGTACCCCATCTTGGTAAGGAGTCTCATGTCGGTTCCTGTAATGGGGATCTCCACACTTTGAACAAAAATTATATCAGGTGAAGATGAAATTGAAGAGAAATCAACATTGTTTACCTTAGCTGTCGATTTTGAAACAGGTGAAGAAGGCTTCTCTAAGCCTTCATTGCGCTTCACTTCCTCTAAGTTGCATGCCACGGCCTGTAGCTGAAGCTGCAATCATTGCTTCTCTGCCTTCTCTTCCTGTAGGAGTGCCTTCAATGCATCATGATCTACTTGAAGACTTTCATTGTTGCACTTCAATTCTTCTAACATTTCTATCGTGGCTTGCAACTGAAGCTACAATCGATGTTTATCCTCCTTCTCTTCTTGTAGGAGTGTCTTCAATTCAGCGTTGTCTAATGCTTGTTTCTCATAAGCTTTGTACAACATGTCCACTTTCTCTAACACCCTGAGAATGGTCTCATACATGTCTTTGACATTCTCCATTACTCAACCCAGCGAACATTCAATGGTTCACGCCTGCAATCCAAATCATCTAGAAGACCGCTATGATACCACTTGATCCAGGTAAATTTTCGATACCCTTTAAACCAAGATATTTTACTTAGGTTGATGTGTTATAATTGCATCAAAGAATTAATGAACATAAAATAACATATTTTCATGTTGTAAAGAAGAGGAAAATAACAAGCATTAGCAACATAAGAGATTGATAACAAAGTTCGTCCAGGAGGGACTATGTCTCTAGGCCTCGATGTCAAGATGGTGTAGGCCACTACATTAAGTGTTGTAAGGAGTGAAGGTGTACATGGATGGTGTTTTCTTTGTCGTACAAGGAAAATTCCCTCACGCAGGAGTGATTGGACCTCTCCACAAGATGTTCCACTATAAGAACTCTCATTCACAACAAGGACTCCTATTAGTATGACAAAAACTCACACATAATGACCATGAGTATCCCGCCAGCATGGCAACAAAGGGATCTCAACAAACATACATGTTACAATGAGTATCCCGCCAAAATGGCAGCAAAGGGATCTCAACAAACATACATGTTACAATGAGTATCCCGCCAACATGGCAGCAAAGGGATCTCAAACATAGTACAAATCCATGATAGAAATTACATCTCACATCAAGAACAAAACAATATCCCACATCAAACATCAACAGGGATTTGTACAGCACAATGCATCTCATAGCAAAGAGACAAATAAGTTCACAAACTCAATGCATCATATATCTCACACTGAAGATGACTGAAGAATGGGTTGCTCTGCTGCTGGATCTGAAATCACCATCGCAATCATGGCATCGAAAGGTGTGAAATCGACTGCCCACTCACTGAATGCTGACACTTGCATTCCACTTTGAAAAGTGTTCGAAAAATATAAAGCTTATATGGAAAATCTTAAAATACCATCAGATTCATGTCATCGAATAGTGCAAAATCGACTGTCAAATTTCTGAATTCTGACAAAATGAAAATCTAGGCCTTAGGGAATCTTTTATATTCCCCCTAGATTCCTCAAATATGTTGCTCAATAGGGAACCTAGAAATCTGCAACTCAAAATAGGAATCTGATCTCACCATTGAGATCCTTGTGAAATTTCAAGAAGAATTAGTATAAAGTTGATCTCATTCTGACACTGGTGAATTTTTGCCTCCAAGGAATTTGAAAGATTCCCTCAAGATTCCTGAAAATTCTCCTCCATAGGAAATCTGAAAAAACGATGCTCAAAAGGAAAATCTAGGCACATCATCATGTTCCCTGCAGAATTTTGGTTAAAATGCATATAAATTTTAATACATTCTGAAAATTTTACCTCCCTGAGATCAAAATATTCCCTTGGCATCAAACATGAATATGTCTCAAAAATCGTGCCTGCTCCTACCTTGATCTACGTGCTCCCACCTACCTGGGCGCACTTCTGAGCTGTTGGTTTAAATATATGGAGGTGGGCAGACTCCTCAAGGAATTCTACTATCTGAGTTGGTTTGATCCGTTATGTGAGGGAGGGGGTCGAGTCGACAAACCCCGCGCCCTCCATAAAAAGGTTGAGTTTGTTTTTAATACACCGTGGTAAGTTTTTTAAATGAATAAAGTATGGGGGGCCAGGCCTGCATTGGGTGACCCACCCCGAATCTACCATCATCCGTTATACTCGTTACAACATTTCGTATATGTTTAACATATATCACATATATGTTTTGACATATATATTATATATGTTTTGACATACATATTATATATGTAATACATATTTATTATGGTGGGAAGCTTTGTGGGGTCTGGATGGGGTCATGGCCTGTCGGCCCATAAATATATATTTTTATGTCGATGGGCATTCTAACATAATTTTCCTCGTGAGGACACTATTGAGATTCGACGTCCTCAACAGTTGTCCAAAATCTCAACAGTGTCCCCTGTTGCCTCATCCCACCTGGCGTTAAACTCTGTGAGCTCCAAATTCTCACCTCACCTGGCGTTAAACTCTCCAAATTCTTCCATCACCCTGCGATAAACTCTCTCGGCATCTGATCTAGTGGACATGACTGGAAATCATGTGGGCTTTACCCACTCATGCAGGTTTTATCCTTTTGTCCACGCTAATCACGGAAATTTCTTTGATGTTCGCAGGTTCCAGTCCTTATCTAGTCAGATTCACCCTACGTGGTGTTAAACTCTCTTGCGTTAAAGTCTCTTAGCTCCAAATTCTCACCTCATCCGGCGTTAAACTCTCTCAGCCTCTGAATTATCGGACATGAATGAAAATCGAGAGGGCTTTTCTTAGGCAGGTTCGAACCCTGCTATCCACACGGAAGTTTCTTTGATGTTTGCAGATTGAGTCCTTATCTGGTCAGATTGTTGATAGATATTCTCGTTTGAAAAAAAAAATCTCTCAACCTCATATTTTGGTTACTCCCAGTATCCCTATCACATTCTTGAACTTAAATGGGCCTTGATTCAACCTAATGCAGTGATTCCTCTGGGATAACCACATTGCCACTATGAGACAAGCACTAATTCCTCTGCGATAACCACTTTTCCACTATGAGACAAATCAGGTATCCATGAATGGAAACAAGCGACATTTTATTACTATTAAATGCATGACATCCTATATACCTATTCTCCTTAAAACCAGGGTTATACCTCTCAAACTGACTGTTCCCAAAATGGTTGAACCAAGTCCTTTGTTTCGAAACGTCTGAGCTGCTCCTTTATTTACCCTCAATAGATACTCTGCATCCACCACATGATATAACATGGTATTTCCCACATGAATAGACACAACATTCTCCTTTCTTTATCCTCAATAGGTACTCTGCATCAACCACATGATCTAACATAGTCTTTCCCACACGAACAGACACAATAGAACCTCTTTCACCAGAGATCTTGTTGGCGGTATCATTAATAGTGATACCTACATTCACATCAGCATGCTTCAACACTATTCTTTTCACATCAAAGGAAAATTTGACCATTTCCCAGCTTCAATATCGTTCAATTCGCATAAAGAAACTGCGGAAATGGAGAAGACTACCCTGGAAAGCATTGAAAGAGCCTGCCATATCTAGATACTAATAGCCAATTTCACACAAAAAATCTGCCACTTGATATAATAAATCCAGAAACATTGTCCAAACTTGATATGATAAATTCAGAAACATTGTGAAACTTCATGGCTTAAATCCATAAACATTGTGAAACTTCACGGCTTTCCACACACCTTCAATAATCTAAATCGCAAATCAAAATCGTAAGGGAATAAATGGTTCTGTGCAGAGATGAAATTGTTGGATTATCTAAATATATAACAATCGAGACAGACTTCTGTAAGGTACATCCAACTGCCCTAAAAATCAAAACACATCCTCCCCAAAAATTACTACAGCAAAATGAGATTTCAAAATGTTTGATAAGAATGTCTTTTCAATTTTTTCCACATAAAATGTCTTTTTGGATCGAATCTCAAAGCAGTGTTGGCTCCATGTGTAGACTAAGGGTTTTTAAACATTTCACATTGTATACTATAAGTATTCTAGTATTCTTGCCATATGAGTAAATAACAGATTCTCATATATCCCGAAGATTGATTAATTGGATATGCAAAAGGCTTTTTGGTTATGAGACTTTGCTTAAATGTTGACAATTACATAAATTGGAAAAAAATAATCCAAAAACATCTTTCACGAGGATAAAATTAATACTAATGAATAGATTATGGCAGAGTAATTGAAATATATACGGACATATAAATATTACCACCAGGAAAATAAAATTAATATAAATAAATAAATTATGGCAAAATAATTGAAATGTGAATTGATATATAAATATTATTAACATTATTACCACGTGTAAATATGACAAAAGTAAATAGTTTAACTAGATATTGAGTAACTTTACATATTGAGTAACTTTATGTATTGAGACAATATTAAGTAAATACATTTTTCCTCCTTTCTTTAATTGACATGTGTGTAACAAAGAATAGTTAAATCCAACACATATAAAGAAGAGGTGAATGAAATTGGTGTGAAATATGCACTAAGTTCTTGGGAGTAGTTAAAATAAACGTGGAGATAGATAAATCTATGAAGAAACTTTTGATGTCGATATATAAATGTAAATCCTCAAAAGTGTTAAAGTAAATTTATTATATAAATATATAATTTAAAATTAATAAATTGATATTTATAAATTTTATTATACAATAAAATTATTTAATATTTTTAAATCTTAAAAGTTATTATTGAATATAATAAATGCAAAAAGTATTTTCTGGTAAATATAGCAAATGTGGTAAAAACATTTACTTGTTAGGTAAGAAATAGAAATAAAGGGCAGATGTCAATGTTTGTCAAGCTTCTTGATGGGTATAGCTGACAACCCACGCCTATGCATGGCTATAGCCAAATGTTAAGAGCTCATTTAAGACCAATTTAGGACTATTTTCTACTGGATTGTTTAAACAACGACGGAGTAACAAAATCAGAGGTAAAATCTCATATTGTTCCATCAGACTACATGGATGAACAATCAAGTTTAATTTCGAGGGATTTAATCAATGGCTGAATCTCATATTGTTCCATCACAATGCATGGATGAACAATCAAGTTTTACGATGGCCATGGTTGTTGCATTTGTAGCAGTTTAAGAGTTGCAAATACATTGTAAGGTTATGAATTCGACAGGGACGATGAATCTTACTTCTGAAGAATTGGGTATAGAGATTGTGATCAAGGGCTATTTCAATGTCTACCTGGAAATAACTCCATGGATTAATTATGTTCGTCACTTCAAAACAATCCAAAAAATTCTTTGCTACCACTTCAAATTACATAGTGTTGTTCCCTTCAAATTACATAATGTTGTTCAGTTTTGTTCGAGAACTAAAGTAGAAGGTCGTATTTTTTTGCAACTATGTCTTCTTATTTTTTAAACAAACATTACCTTCATCAATACATTGAATTAATCATAATCTCCTGGATATTGTTCAAACAATATGATAGCATATCACAATGATGTCTCCTCAAAGATTGCTATTTTTGAGTTTAGTGATAAAAATTGATATATTGCAGATTCTATAATGCACTTTTACCCACTTGCAAATCTCTACTTTACCAATACTTTAGCCTCCTGATTCCTCATGCCATGTCCACATCCTTCTTTCATGATATGTTGCTTAGGCATCATTTTACATTCATCTACACTTATATCGACATGTCTTTGCACCCTTTTGGTGCAAATGCTAGTTTTATTGTTATGACCGTGAGGTGGGGTGGCGGGGGTGGTGGCCCACCACCTTTTTTTTTCATATTTTTTTTGTTTTTGTTAAAACAAACCGCTCATTTTTTTAAAAAAATCTGATTTTGGGCATTAGAGGACATTTTAACTGTGCCACAATTTCACCCGGAATCTGGTCGGAGCTGGCCAGAATCCGACGGCCGAATTTCTGTTACACATTATTTTGTCACCATGACATTTGACTATTCATATAGGTCTTTCACCACCTATATCATGTTCCCTTAGAAGTCAAAAACCTTAATGTTCCTAAATCAAGTCTTGGAATTGGAGAAAAGCTCTGTAAAACCCTTAAAAATCTACCTCCGCACTTTTTCTAGCCTTTTCCTGTGGGTCCGTGGATGTTTGGTTTATAAATTGCAACAACACCGACACGTTTTGCTACTATTACCTGCAGACCCCCATAAAAATTCAAATAAAAGAAAAAGTAAATTCTAGAAGCCTAACTCGTCAAATATTCTCCCAACTGGAAGTTTCTAGAGGCGCAATCAGTTCGAGCTTTATCCCTCCACTCCTGGAGCTTATCCCTTGGTCCATGGAGCTCAAATCCTGTCATGAGAGGAATCCATCCCCCTCTTCATGGAAAATGAAACTACCTCCATTTCCCTAAAAATTGAGCTTAAGTTTCAGGTTGAAGGGTAGAATATAGCTTGTAAATTGTAAAGGTAATTGTTGAAGAGAATTCCCAAGAGTGCATACTTTCTGCACTAGTAAATTGTTGTTGGCATGAGAATGATCACACCCTTGTGTCCATAACTCTATGCTAGTATTCAGAGAGGAAGGTTTTTCAAACTGAAGGAGGAAAGATTGTTCAATACCCCGGTAGAAATTTGTACGACATCAAGGCATTAGGTTGTAATATTACTCTTTTATTCAAGATAATACATATGGATCTCTTTTCTCATTGAGTTGTTCTTATGATTATTGAATAACATCAATACTTAGACTCGTTGATCACTAAGTTGGATTAGATTTTCTTAATTATTATATGTTGCAGATGATTTGATTCTCTTATCTTGTCTTTGATTGTAGGTTCTACTTATTGAAGAAGCCACTTTGGAGCGACAAGATAAAAGACTATATCGAACATTTGGATTTCAAGGTAGGGGCATGTCCTCTTTACTTTCTTATAATAATTCTGAAATGCAATTAGTCTAGAGAAAAAGGTTTTCAAATGGATGTTTGTTTCTAGCTATTCGTTGAATACTAGGGAGATCTCTCTTGTCCGCAAGAGGGATTAATCTGCATAACAAAATGGTGACTCCGCTAGGGAACTAGAACTTAGTTTTATTTATTTGTTTTTAGTTTGAATTTTAAGTTTTCTGATATTGAATTATCGAACAGGTTGGGTAGATAACTTTTAAGAATCCCTAAAAAAGAAATTTGATTATTTTTTTTTTCAAATATTTTCCTTGCCTCCGTGGTTTTCAGCAGGAAACGGTGCGAAAACCTCCGTGGGTTTTAGTTCACAATAGTGTGGATCCGCTCTGTTTTCCATTAGAAATTGTGGACCCCTGGAAAAATTTTGAAAAAAATAAATTTTTATTTTTTAGAGCCAGATAACTTGATTCTTCAAGTTTTCCCTTATCCATTTACAGTCTCATCGGTCTCTGTTAAGTTAATTGGGTGTTTTTAGTTTCTTTTTTGAGATATTCTTAATTTGATTTCCTTTGGTCATTACTTCGAGGTTTGTCTTAGTTTCTTAAAAATTTTGCATCTTTTTGCTTTTGCTTTTGCAAAAAAAATTCCCTTTGAGTGTCTAAATTGTGTCTGAGTGTTAATTGCCTTTGAGGGTTTTTACTTTTGACCTTTGAAATTCTAACCCAATTTTCTTTACTTACACTTGATTGGTTCCTTAGATTGCATTAGTGAAGGATAATATTCTTGTTGTTCTTTCACTTATTTGGAATCATCTTGTGTACGAGAATTCTCTTGGATAGATTACATTTGCATAGTTAGAATTCTCATTTTCAGAATATGAATGAAAAATGTGCATAGATTACATTTGCATAGTTTTCAAGTGAATTGTGCATAGATTACAACTGCATAGTTTACATTCTGGAAAAATCAAATCATAGATTTAGATCAGTTTATTTGATTTGAATTTACATGTTTTTATGGTTGTTTTAAAAACATAAAAATAAAAATTGGAATTGATTAGCATTAGTTTTTCTTGTTGAAATTAGTGCATTAGAGAATTTGTTATATTTTCTCTTATTTATCAATTTTTTTCATTGTTGGAAGTGAATGGAAACTCTCTCCTTACTTTAGTTACGATTCATCGAATTGAAAATATTACATTATCATATTCGATTGCATTTAGTTTTGGGTCAGGTCATAACACCATTAGTTTCATACCCATTTACCCTTTGAGTAAAAAACAACCAAAATAACACAATGCTAAATAAAATTCGTTTAGAAATTTTTACATTTGCTAGGGATCTTTCCACCTATCTAGATTAGGCTAGTGCTTTGGAATAGGTTGTAGTGAACGTTCCAAATTAGTTAAAACAAACAATAGTATCTTGCGGTAAGGAAAAATTCCAATTGTTGCAATTATTCTCTGGGAAGCTCTTCTTAAAAGAGTCAAGCATGAGATCATGTTGGACCCAGTGAGGTAATTGTACCTATCTCATTGGAAAAGATAGAAGATGTGCACGTAATAAAAATGGTAAACCTCGGATTAACCATTGTCGAGGAGCCTGGGGTCACTTGTTGGCAAACCTCAGATTTACCATGTCGAGAAGCCTTCAAGGGGATTGAGATTGATACTCTGCCCTTGCATGTATATCGGATCATAGACTATTCCCCTAGGTGTAATTGTCTCAGTTGGTGACCTTAGTGGCCATAATATTTATGATTTTTCCCAAGGTGACGGTGGAGGGAAGGTCCCACTATACCTGGAGTAGACGTTGACTAGACTCACTTGGACTTTCCGGAGGGTACTCTTCACTTCGAGATGGCATAGTGGAGATACTTGCACCAGACTGTTTCATTAAGCAGGTTGTCAGGGTAACTGTTCCAACCACCAATTTTCCACATTAATTTCCGCGACGTTAGATTTCATCACCAACTAGTGTTTTGATTGTGGAAACATATTGTTTGTGTGTGGCTTGACTCCTAGATTTGATAGCGTGTGTTCATTTGTTTGTTTTTACTTTTTAGAGACCTTAGGTGTGGATTGTGAATTTGAATTGTTAATATTTTTAAAAATTGTTAATAAAATTCACTAAAGTTGAATCTAATGGCAAAATTTCCAGAATTTACCAACCAAGGAACCCCTCTTAACAAGAATCCTAATACTTTTCCTTGCTTTGGAAATGTTGTTCCTCCTTATATGGCTACATTATCATTACCTAGATTTACCATAAGTTTACCGATATGGCTATTTTCAACTTCGTTGGCCTCGAATACTCCAATTGTTCCACCTCAACCGAATGCTTCACCTCAAAAAATTTCACCATCTCAACATTACCAACCTCATGTTGACCCTTTACCTTCTTCGCCCAACACGTCTTCCTCCCTTTCTTCTTCTTCGCTTGGTATAATCCTTGATGCTAGTAACCAGGTGACTAAGAAGAAGAAGAAGCAAGATAAGAAGAAGTCAACCAACCAACCATGGTTGTAAGTGTTAGTAATGTTGAGGAAACCTCCAACATGCTTCGTAAACCCAAATACCCTTGCAAGCTTTGTAAGGGTGACCAATTCCTTATAAATTGTCCTGGTATTCCTAAGGTCTTGGAAGTATGGTCAGAAAGATCCTATCAACTTAACGTTGATCCATCAACCAATGATTGTCAGCTTCCTGGGAAAAAGGGTAAAGTTAGGTTTTTGTGTAGGTTATGTAAAGAGAATCATCAAAATCACATTTTCCCTCACATGGATGAAGCCTCAAAATTGTTGGAAAACCTTACTGTTCCACAGCAACAACTTCCAACTAGTTACTGTAAAATTTCTCCCAACCTACCATCAATTGATGAAGTGATTGATATAATTCCAAGTATAGTCAATCCCATTCTTCCATTGGAGAGTGAAACTCATATCACTTAGGTTGATGATCAATTAGTTGATCAAGTGGTCAACTCAATTTCACATTCGGTCGATCCCACTCTCCCTGTAGAGAGTGAAATTCATACCGCTCAGGCTCTTCTTGTTACATCAAATTATTCTACGCCAAGGGGCATTTCACTTGTTTCCTCAGAACCCCCTCCAAGTACTAAGGTTTTTTCCTTTCATTGGAATAGACTGACAGAACCTCGTCTTCCTTCCTCCATCCCTTTCCAAATCATTGTGAAGGCTTGTGGTAAGAATGTAAGTTGCATAGATGTAGATGAAGGTGCTTTTGTTAGTATTTTATCCTCAACTGCTTGGTAAGCTTTGGGTTCCCCTTAGCTTGTGCCTGTTACACAGAATTTGTCAGCTTTTAACAGAACCATTAGTGAACCTTTAAGGATCCTTCCTAATTTTCCTATTACCTTGGAAGGTAAAACTATCTGTATTGATCTTATGGTAGTATTAGGCCCCTTGGATTTCAATTTTCTACTTGGGTGATACTATATCTATGCAATGAAATTTTTTGTATCGACACTCTTTGGCGTGATGTCTTTCCCTCACAATGGAAACATTGTGACTGTTGACTAGCTTTCATTCGTTAGTCTTGATTCGACTACCAATAATCCGACATCCCTAAATTTTCCTTATATGGAAATGGTATCTACCCCGCTATGGGTTAATTATGTGGCAACCAGTCCCATGTTTTTAGTTACCAATGCAAGCGAGCCTCTCACTGTTTGCTCGACTTCCTTTAACTTGGATTCAGTAACTGACATGGAAAACCCTATGGGATTATTTGAACGTGATGTTCTTATCCATATTGAGTCCCTTGACATGTGTTCCTTCCAGAGATCTGTTCTTCCATCTGATGAAAACCTCTTGGAAGCTATGATCAAGGAGTGTCCCTTGACATGTGTTTCTTCTAGTTGGAAGCCATGACAAGGTCACCATGAGGATAGTTCTTTTACTGTATCAACCTCGTTAAAAAATGAAACATGCCCTTATGAGGATAGTTCTTTTACTGTGTCAACCTCGTTAAAAAATGAAACAGGCCCTTATGAGGATAGTTATTTTCCTGTGCCAACCTCGTTAAAAAATGAATCAGGTAATGAGCACAGTTCCTTTTCTTGTGTCAAGCTCGTTAAAAAATGAAACAAATCCTCTCCTAATTGAGTCGAGTCTTTGATTAGATATCATAAGTGTTAAGTCGGGTCTTTCATATGATCTTGTAAATGAACCTTCATTCCATCCAGCTATTAGTAACCAATAGTCTACTTAGTTGAATGAAATGAAGCTTGGGGGGCATGTGCTCTAGCAAGTTACTCTTGGGGGGCATTGAAACTTATCTCAAGCATGATTTTTCCTTTGTTTCAAGCTTGTGTAAAAATGAAACAAACCCACTTTCAAGCACAATTTTCTCTGTTTCAAGCTTCTGTAAAAATGAAACTACTCTCAAGCATGATTTTTCCTTTGTTTCAAGCTTGTGTAAAAATGAAACAAACTTATCTCGAGTCCATTTCAGTTATTATTTTCAAGACGCATTAAACTCATAAAAATCCCAATATTATTTTGCTATCTTTCATTCTTGTAAAACACATTAAATGCCAAGTTCTTTCCGTCTTTTCCTGCTCGTAAATTAAATTCAAAGTCAGCATTTGAGTATACTTTATCACTTTTTCAAGCTCTGTAAAATTATGAAAAAGTGAAACCCTGGAGTTCTCTTTTAAGCCCTTTTCAGACTATCGAAATATGAAAATATCTTCGAGTACTTGACTATTTGAACTCGTTAAAGTAAATGAACATTCTTCCCTTCAGTATAAGTTTACCCCTTTTCCGGACTGAAATGGACTAATACGAAAAAGGTATATGTTGACTAATCATGGTCAATAGAGTTCTCTCCTGTATTATTTTATCCTTTATGGGGCTTGAGATACTAAATTTATGAAAAATAACAACCACAGAGTTTACTTATGTTTTTCTTCTGACTCCCTAAAACTGAAAAACACCGAGTTTCTCCTATATTAGACTCATTAAAATTTAACATTAAGGACCTTTCAATTACAAACAGGACCGAACCACTCCTTCTTTATGTTCTATTTGAATACTAAGATGGACTCATCCGAAGGATGAGCTTACACAAACAAGCAAATGTTATACTCCTCAAGCTTGTCAAAAATAAATAGGTACTTGCCAGTAATGGTGGGGGGGAAAGAGAGAAAAAGAATCCAGTTGTCACCCTTGCTTAGAAAGTAGCATGCCACTCTTGAACACGACACTTTGTCACACTTGTACCTAGGTTGGGAAATCCTTTTGTCTAACATTTAATCAAACCACATTTAAAGTCTTCAGCCGGTTTATGGGTATTAACTTTAGGTCAAAATTCTGCCAAACCATCTACAGTTTCGTTATGTGTTCAAGAGAGAGTTCAAATAAATCACTCATTGCAAACATTTGTCTCCATTCACATTGACCATCCCTGAGTCAATCCTTGCAAATATTTCTTCAAAACTTTATCTAATGGTTTTGTGTCATGGGTTTTCCTCTGAAGAATCACTTTCTATCGACGTTAGCTCATCATCTAGAAATTTGATCTAGAATACTATCAGTACCTTGGGATCTGCATGCCCTAATGGCAGGTTTCTTGCCTTCGACGACAAGTTGCATCAATGAAATTCGATCTAATGATTTTGTTAGAGTCGGTATCTTCATCCCTCCGTCAGAGATCAAATTTCTCTTGTTGCGTTTCATTTTAGGTGTCTCACTCAGTTCAGTCAACTACATTCCATAGGAGCATGGATCATCTGACGGAAGGGTCTTGTCACTCATATCCCTCATGTCATGTACCTGCTGGTCCGTGTCTGTTCATCAAAATCATTTACAGTTATGTTTGGCCTCCTGGTTAGCAAAGAGTCATTTTAGGGTTTTTAGTCTCATTAGGTCTAGGGTTTTATCAAATTGGCTTTCAAAATATCTAATAATGTCATCAGGCACATGAGAAAGCTTCAAATAAGGTTTCAGTGCAAAAAAATTTCATCGTCATAATGCTTGATAATGATTTTTCTTCAAAACTCTGTTTTGAAGAAAAATCGTCTATTTCATCTTTTGTAATAAATGTAATGTAATTTTCAAAGTTTCTTCAGTTGTAAAGTACTCCATGCGCAGCCCTAGTCACCTTTGCCAAAATCCCATGCCATCTATCCCTGCAAAGACAGACAAGAAACTCATCATCAGTCAAAAGCACAAAGGAAACAAAAACAAAGTTTATGTGAAAAGTGCCAAAGTTTTCAGACTTTACAAAGTGGGTTTTCAAATCAAAAATCAAAATCCTTTGTATATATAAGATCTTTCCAAATTCAAAACTTCATTTGCACACCAAATTCATCAAAGAGCCAAATAAAATAATGGAGGAAGCGAAGCTAGCGTTGGAGGGCGAAACTGTGGTGAAGTTCACTGTCGCGGCGCACTAGGTGTTGTGTAACCAGCTCCAAAAAGAGAAGAAAAGAGATATCAACGCCTTAGAAATGAGCCACTTCGAGGGGGCAACCTCCAATACATTACATAAATGAAAAATTCTTGGATGATACAATTTACAAAACCTCCTTTCTATATATGAGAGTCCATGTGGCCATAATGTAATCCTAGTGGGTCGCAATGTAATCCTAGCCGACCTAACAATAACAATTTAGGGGCACAATAATAACAAAATGGGGGTTACAAGGGTACAATAATAACAATAAGGGGGTTACACTAATAAAAATAAGGGAATACACTATTAATATAGGGGCTTAACATGCCCCTCTCCTTCAAAGAAGTGTTGTCCTCAACGCTTGATTATTTCTTGAAGCTTTTGTATAAAATTCTCATCGTCCCATGTGGAATCTTCTACAGGAAAATTCTTCCACTTGCTGAGATAATTTGAAATTGATTGTACTTGTCAAGTTCTTGTTTCTGTGACTGCTTCAGAACTTCTTTCGATGTGATATTGATCTTCCGATTGTTTCATTTGATTTTGCACCAAAGTTAGGTTATCCTTTGAGAGTTGGAGAACTTGTTGTTGATGCTCATTATGATATTCCACTACTTTATCATCCATAATAGATTTGATTTGATCCTTCAAACCATCCAAATTAGCCTCCATTTTTTCTTTTAAACCATCTATGTCATCTTCGGTTTCTCTTCGTAAGATCGAAATTTGTTGCACTTGGTACCGTAATTTTGATATCTCATATTGCAATTCTTCCTCCTCATGTGTCATAGTATAGCTTTCTGAGGGCTTAATGGGTATGGAATTATTTTTTGGAGGCATAATAGAACCCATTACTAACAAAAATTCTTCAATATGCCCTTGGAATCAATTCAACTTGATTCTTCAAACAAGACTTATGCAATTCGGAAAAAACAATACACACCTTTTTCTTGCTTTTGAGGAGCTCGATATTGAAATTGGATTATCTCTGTAATTGAAAATATTCGATATCTAAAATTCAGCCCTGTAGTAGCCCTCTGAAGCTTCTTTCAAATGCCACAGGTCTGACCTGATTTGGATTCTCCAAGACAAAGTTGTGTCCAATCTCCCACAATGACCTAATTCTGGACTGGTTCAGTAGAGCGAACTTGTACGACTTGCCACGTGTCATTGTTTTGTCCTTTGTCTCTGAAATTGATAGCGAAGAAACTACAGGCTGTGTACTTGTGACCACTTTTGACGGCACTCCAATCCAATCTTCAGAGAGAGAGTTATTGAACTTTTCCCACGATCACCTCTTTGAGATGAAATTCAGGAGCCTGAAAAAGCACTACCTTCCACATATCATATCTCCAAAAATATTGTGAACCTAGCTCTAAATTTTTTTGATGAATTTCCCTCACAGATTTCAACACTACATGAATTTTGATTTAACCTTCGTAGAAAAAACATTTATAGCACAAATGCACACAAGGACTGCTTAGGAGCTGAAAATACTCAACTTGACAGATGATATCTCCTAAAAATATTTATAACCAAGTTCAAATTTTTAGAAATTGTCTCAAATTTTCTAAGCCACAATTCAAAATTTCAGCTTCTAAACTGTGAGAAAATTTATAGTCAAAAATGCAATCATGACCGCTTAGGAGCCTGAAAAAAACCAACTTCACAATGATGTCTCGTTAAAGGATACAAATCTAAGATCTGAAATTTTTAGACAAGCTTCCTCAGGTTTTTGCTTCGTACTCCAAAAATTAGCTTCAAACTTTCGTAAAATTATAGTGACAATGCCAATATGACCTGCTTGATCCAATATGACCTGTTTGGAGCAAAGAAACCCTAGAATCCAAAGCTCTGATACCAAATGTTGTGTAACCAGTTCCAAAAATAGAAGAAAAGAGATATAAACGCCTTATAAATGAGCCACTTCGAGGGGGAAACCTCCAATACATTACATAAATGAACAATTCTTGGATGATACAATTTACAAAACCTCCTTTCTATATATAGGAGTCCATGGGGCCATAATGTAATCCTAGTGGGCTACAATGTAATCCTAGCTGACCTAACAATAATAATTTAAGGGCACAATAATAAGAAAATGGGGGTTGCAAGGGTACAAAAATAACAATAAGGGGTTACACTAACAATATGGATGGTACTGCTAAGATAGGGTTTAAATGACTCATTGAAGCATGTTAAGGCACAGACCAAAAGCGCTATAGGCCTGCCACCTCTCAGGTAATTTGTTCCATGCAGCAGATGAGGCGGTCATGCATAGGCCACGCCATCTCTCTTCGTGGCTTTGAACGCACGGCTGCAGGAGAAAGCAAAGATCAACACTGTTAAACTGTTTTTCATGTACAAGATAAAGATGTAGAACCAAAATTTTGTCATTGCTTCACAAAAATCCAAATTGACTCGGTCCTTCTCACTCCAAGTAAGTTCATGCGATCTTTCATGGCCCATAACTCGTGCTTGCTATTGGTTATGTGATTGGTTTTGAGAATTTGAATACACAAAATCCAAACCCTAGAAGTGCCTCCTTAGGGTTTTGAAATTGAAGTTTTAAAATTGTTTGTGGTGCCAAACTGGTTCATTCCTCATTGTTTATTCCTCCATCTCACTATTATACTATCAATACAAGTACATCCCCTATCCCCTTAAATCCCTAAAGCCACTCATACCATCTCATTCCCATTATCCCTATCCCTAAGTCATTTCATTTCCTATCACTCTCCTTTTCCCATCTCACTTATAAAAATTTCCAAACCCCAAGTTTCCCAAACAGTCAAGTGGTTGTCCATTGTCCCTACACTTGAGTTATCACTTGATTGAGGTCCATTATTCCCATTACCCTATTTCTCCACAGTCCCTCTCTTACCACCATATATTTGGGAAATTGAAATAAAACACCAAATTTTCATTTCCATCTCAGAAAAGCCAACATACACCTTGCATGGACACCATGGAGACAGACACTGATACATCATATGACAGAGATATTGATTCTACCACTGAGCTACATGCACCTAGAAGGCCTCGTAAAGGTGGCAAACATGTGAGAGAAGAGCCCACCTCATTGACTTAATTGCAGGCTTGCCCACTTGCCATGGCATGTTTTCGAGAACAGTCATACTATCAGTATTGCGAAATGATTGCTAGGATCCATCATCATCAAGAGTTAGCTCGTTTGTTTGTATTTCATTTACATGATGGTCAGGTAAATCTTGCTGGTGTAAATTTCACTTTGACACTGGAAACCATCTCTCAAGCAACCGGAATACCGAATGTGGGTGAACAGCGGAACAAAAGACAGCAGGTGGACAGAGTGCATTATGAACCATATATCAGGCCTAGCTTTGTGAGGCAACTCAGCAGGGTGTTCCCATTCCGGTTCCTAAAGGAATCATATGCGCCTCTGATGAAACTCATTATCAGATATTTCAGTTGTGAGGGCCGGTTTTCACGCCTATATGCCTACCATATCAGGTTATTGATGCATTTCACCAAAGTGAGGATGATGAACATACCTTATTTTATGTGCTGGAACATCGAGAGAATGACCACTCTTGTGCAGAAGAAAACTCCCGAGAAGCAGTACAACAGTATTTATCACTATGCACTCATCAAGATCGTGGTTGTACATCAGCTTGGATTGCAGGGAATTTCATGGGAGGATTTCATTTCCCGTGATTTCTTCACAACTCCTCAGGTTCCTCTGGAGGTTTCTCATGAGCTAGGTGAACCTTCACATCAGCCTAAAGGTCACGAGACAGAGCCTATCAATGTGCTAGTGTTTGTTACTTATCAGAGAGGCACCAGAGTATTATTTGCAGTAGCCTGGCGAGTACTATCTCCACCTGAGGTGGAAGGGGTCTCGTTGCCGTCATCAATAGCACAGGTATAGGTACAGAACAGAGGTAAGAGGCCTATGCAGGATGAGGGCCCTTCAGGAGGCCAGGATACTGATTTCATACTTATTGATGAGGATTTGAGCTCTCCAAGCTCAAAGTTGAGAGAGATCATTCAGGAGCAGAAGGCGGAGATCGACACATTGACCATCAAGTTGAAAAGAGCTCAATGGGTCATAAACTACTTGGAGTAGTGGAACAAACAATTGGAAGATCAACAAACAATCATGGAGTTGCAAAACATCCGTGAAAACCGGCAAGCTGCACAAAGAAGCCAAATAGAGATGACACCCATTGAGCGGAATATTGAGGCTGATAGAGAGACTTGGCTTGAGAGGATCAATATTCATCTTGAGAAGCTGTTGGAGAAGGAAAAAAAAGAAAAGAACATGCTCAGGCACATGAAGAACCATTATTGGGCGCGAAATCATGTTTGCAAAGCAAGGATCAAAATCCTAAAAGCAAGACTAAAGAGGGCATTAAAGCGTCGTAAAAGGCATGATAGACTCCAAATTTTGGCCAAAGATTCTTTGGCCTAGCATAGTGCTTGATGGTGGACATTCAGCCCAAATTTCAAGAAATTTGGGAAATTTTTTGTTAATTTTGAATTTTTTGGCCTAAACACAGATTTTTCCGCCCGACGCGTAGCGCCACTTGGCACGGGCTTATAATTGGCAGCTCCTTTGGAGGAAAAATTTGCATTTTTGGATTTTTCATCAAAATTTATGCATTTCTATCCATTACCTAAGGATTTTGACAATTTTTGGGTTGCCTAAAGGGTCAAAAACACCGTAAAAATGACCTTACTGCCACTTTTTGGACACACAGGAAGCAGTGTTGGGAGATTTGATTTTTGGAGGGGAAAATGGAAACCAAATTCAGAAATTCCACTTGGGTTGGAAATTAGATAGGCAAGGCTTTCCAACGAGCTATCCTGTGCTCAATTTGGACTTTAGGAAGGCCCCCAAAATCAGCCTCAAAGTTGTGTTACGCATAGAGATTTTAGGCACTGCGCATTGGGAAATTTGGCCTATTTTTCACTCAGCAGCTCAGTTTTTCGCCAAGTTTTGGCTAGTTTGACTTTTTCATGTAACTCTTGATGTAACTTGATGTAATTTCATGACTATGATGTAATTTTGGCACATGGAAAACCAGTTAGTTGAAGGAATTTCGAGTTCAAAGGTTGGTTGGTGGCACATGCAAGTGGACTTAATTGTAACTGATTTATTCGAAGTTGTAACAGAGTTGGATGTGTAATTATGTGAGTTGTAAAGTAGTTTAACTCAGTTAAGTGAGTTAAAATCAGTTGTGCTAGTTGTAACTGAAGATACACCAGTGAGAGATCAGTGAATTAAATATTAAATTAATTCACATGGAGTGATCTCACATGCAACTGAATATTTACTACTGTTAACTACATGCATGTCAGATCCAGAAGAGACCCAGTTGAGAGGTAGGTGAAAGGGACAATTGACTATCAGTTGTACTATATTGGACTGCACTCTTGCAAGCTAAACACGCATTAGATATGCTCACGAGGATTGTGCAGTCAAGGAGGGTATGATTGCATCGAATTGGTTTTTGTAATCATCTTGGATTGCGCAGTGGAGGCAGGCTGTTGTGAGGCAGAAATTTGGCTAATAAATTTGCAAATTTGTGCAAGACAGTGTAAGACAATTGTATATTGTACTAAGAGCTCTTGGATTAGAGTTTTGTATGAGATTGTTTCATGATCCATGATATATACATAATATATGATAGTGGGGTTTTTAGCTTTATGCTTTCCCAGTAAAAACATATGTGTTATGTGTGAATGATCTTTCTTCATGTGTTTGCAATTGGCAATCGTGTTTTAAATTTCCGCAAGAATTTTTGTAGAAGTGATTCTATATTTAACGGTGGCATATAATTGTTAGATCATGAGAATCCAGGAAATTCATATTTGTATTAAAATTTATACATGGTATTTAGCATAGAATATTGCAATTTTGAAGTAGGAGTTGAGTGTGTTAGTGGAAAAAATTTGAATTTGTTGCAAGAATTTCTTGGTGCGACAGTTGAGTAAACATCGAAATGGCTTTCAATGGCTTGCAGATAGAGTATGCACTCGAGGGAAGCTCGAACTACATTTCCTGGAAGGAAATGATGGAGGCGGTGCTTGAAGATAATGGCTTGAAAGAATTCATCGATAATGATGTTCCTAAGCCCACTTTGACGGATGTTGCATTACTTTACGCATGGCAAAAGAAAGTAGCGAAGGCGAGAAGGATTCTATTGGAAGGTGTACGAGACCACATTGTCTCAAGACTTCATGGGAAAGCCACTCCATATGCTATGTGGAACGCTTTGACGAATATTTTAACGACCATAGGAAATTTGTGTTGAAGGATAAAATTAGAAAGATCAAGATGGAAAACGGCGACAATATTCCAAAGTATCTCACAAAGTTGGTACAATGTCGGGATGAACTAGTGAGTGTGGGAATCACTATTGTCGATGATGATTTGGTGAGCTTGGCTCTCTTGGGACTTCTTAAGAGTTTGCACAGTTATGAAGACTCTGTCAACGGACGGGAAAAACTGCCAGATTGGGAACGACTGTGGTCGAATCTAATACAGGAGGAGTTCAAGCGGAACACCAGAGATGGCTCTTCATCAAAGCATGATGATGAAGAGGATTGTGCTTTGGCTACCAAGGCAAGGAAAGGGGAGGGGAATAAATTCCATTCAAAATATGATTCTAAAGGCAAGAATTTGGATTTGTCCAAGGTGAAGTGTTTTCACTGTCACGAACCTGGGCATCTCGCCACTAACTTCCCATAGAAAACGAAGAACAAGAAGATTGTTGGAGTTGCAGCTGGTGAGGCCCTTGCCTCGCAATTTGAACTTGATTTCTCATTGATCACATGCATGGTGTCAAGTGCATTGGGATTGGTGTGGTATCTTGATATTGGTGGTTCCTTCCACATGACAGGAGATAAGGAGCTTTTCAATGACTTGGAGGAGAAATATCTCCAGATGCATATAGAGATGGGCGACGATGGCAGATATAGTGTGACCAACATTGGTACCATTACCTTTGAGAGGGAGTCAGGTAAACTATTTCTATTGAAAGATGTTATGCATGTTCCAAGTCTAAAAAAAACTTGGTCTCAATCCCAATGTTGGAGGACAGAGGCTATGACGTTGTTTTCAGCGATGGAAAAGCTTTCCTCCAACATAAAACAATGGGTCAAGCCAAGAGGATAGGGATTCGAGTTAATAATATCTACAAGCTGGAGGTAGATGGTTGCACTGCCATGATGGGCAAGGCAAAAAAAGTGGTGAGCTGGGATGAGGGCAAATTATGGCACAGGCGATTGGGCCATCTTCATCATGGAGCCTTGAAAGTCATGCAACAAATATCTACTGGACTTCCAATGGGAACACTTGCTAAGTTAGATTAGTACAAGGGTTGCACTATGGGAAAGTATGTAAAGTCCACCTTTCATGACAAGGAGAACCGTGCTTCGGTGATCCTAGAGAGAGTTCACACAGACGTGTGTGGACCATTCTCGGTTGCTTCAACAACAAAACATAGGCATTGTGTTATTTTTTTATGACTTTTCTCATAAATGCTGAATCTTCTTCATACAGAAGAAGAATCAAACATTCTCAAAGTTTTGTGAGTTTAAGGCATTAGTGGAGAAAGATTCGAGGAAGCAAGTGAAGGCTTTGAGGATTGATAATGGTGAAGAATACATCTCAAACGAATTCAAAGACTTCTGTAGCAAAGAAGGAATTTGAAGGGAACACATAGTGCCTCATAACCCACAGCAAAATGGGGTCACGGAGAGGAAGAACAGAACGATTGTGGGTGTGGCACGAGCAATGCTGCATGATCAGGGCCTACCAATGCATGTGTGGGCAGAAGCATGCAACCTGCGGTTTATGTGCAAAATCGTTGTCCTCATAGAGTACTTGGCATGAGTACACCTGAAGAAGCTTTCACTGGTAAGAAACCAGATGTTTCTCACTTTAAGATTTTTGGCTGATCTGTTTATGTGCATGTGACCAAGAACGCTAGGAAGAAGCTAGAGCCAACTGCTGAATTTGGGATATTTGTGGGGTACAAAGAAACACCCCATAATTATCGTGTGTATTTTCCTAACAGTAAGATGATTGTTATGCGACGGGATATAAAATTCGGTGAGGGGAAAGCCATGCAGTTGTTTCTTGAGAGGGAGCTAGACTTGAATGCAGAGGAGGAATTGTTGGTTCCCAAAGATGAACCTCTAGATGTGGATCAGCCACATGAGGAGGTTCAAGGAGTGGAGGAGTCCACTCACGCAGAGCCAAACATCAAAACTGACAGAAGGCGTACCGGAGAATCTGAGAGGTTGAGACTTGATGTTGCGCCGAATGTAGGAGTCCCCACTTCGCAGCGCAGACAAAGACAGTCTCTTGAACGATTTACTAGATACATGGCTCCCATGAGAAAATGTATTGTGACTGAGCCATCTTCCTTTAAGGAAACAATGCAGGAGCCCACATGGGTAGATGCAATGGTGGAGGAGTATGACTCCATTGTTAGAAGCAATGCTTGGGAAATTGTTCCAAGGTCAATTGATAAATCAATGGTAGGTTCAATATGGATCTACAAGGTAAAGCAAGCTACCGATGGGAGTGTTGAGAAATAAAAGGCCAAATTTGTGGCCCGGGGCTTCTCACAGATTGAGGGGATTAATTATGAAGAAACCTTTGCACTTGTCACACGGTATTCTTCCATAAGGACCATCCTTGCTCTCTCAAACCCAGATGGGTTGGCACATTCATCATATGGATGTGAAAATTGTGTTTCTCAATGGGATCGTTGAGGAAGAAGTGTACATTGAGCAGCCTAAAGGATTTGAGATCTTTAGCAGCGAGTCACATGTGTGCAGACTCAAAAGAGCGCTGTATGGGCTGAAGCAAGCACCCCGTGCTTGGTACACTCCTATAGACAGCTATTTCACTGGACTTGGCTTCACCAAGAGTGAGGCAGATGCAAACCTATACCAAATTGTAGTGGAGGGTGAGATTTTAATCATTGTTCTTTATGTTGATGATTTAATATTGTCTGGTGATGAGCAGCTGATACACTCATGCAAGGAGGACCTTGCAAAGGAGTTTGAGATGAAGGATATGGGCCTCCTTCATTATTTCCTTGGATTGGAAATATGGCAACGAGATGGTGAAATTTTTGTGTCTCAAGGCAAGTATGCAACGTAGATACTGGGTAAGTTTCACATGCAGGGCTGCAAACCATGGATACTCCTCTTCCAAGAAACTGGAGGAAAGAGGATGCTGCATCTAGAGAGGTAGTGGATGCTACTGTCTATGACAGTTAGTGGGTTCACTAATGTATTTAGTGAATACAAGACCGGACATATGTTATGTGGAGAACCAACTTAGTCAAGCGATGGTTAAGCCTACCAAGCTCTTTTGGAAGGCGGGCAAGCATGTCCTGAGATACCTGAGGGACACATCTAAGTATGGCTTGTGGTACAGACAGACATATGAGGTGAAGTTGCATGGCTTCATGCATGCAGATTGGGCGGGCAGCCCAATGGACATAAAGAGCACATAAGAGGGATCTTCAATATCGAATCTACAGTTGTTTCTTAGTGTTAGACTCCTATACCAATAGGTGTCATATTTCATGATTGACTTGATGGGCTATGTAATATGTTCATACCTTTTTGTTGCAAAGGTTCTCCATATTATTCAAAAAACCAAAAAATTTAAAAAATGTAAAGAGGGTATACCCTAAAAGAAAAATCAAAGGGTGAAAAGAATAAAAATGGCCAAAAAGTAAATGCCATGCTTGATTCTGGAGCGTCTCACAATTTAATGCCCAAGGCTGTGATGGAAAGATTAAACCTAGACATTACCAGACCATATAAAGATCTATTTTCTTTTGATTCAAGTCAGGTAAGATGTTTAGGTTTGATTAAAGATTTGTGTGTCACTTTGGTGCAATACCCTGCGAAATCTATTCTGATGGATATAGTAGTAGCAGATATTCCTCCCAAATATGGTATGTTGTTGTCCAGATCCTGGGGTGCCAAACTCGGAGGATCTCTTCAATTGGATATGTCATATGCTACTATTTCAGTGTTCGGTCGACCTAAAAGACTATACAGAGAAACCTTGATGAAATATTTAGTCAGTAGTCAGGAGAAGCCTGAAAACTTCCCCGTCTACTCAGTACATTCTGATATGGACTCATTCATCCTTTATAATGCTGAATTTGACCTTCCTACTGAATTAGAAGCACCTGAAACAGAAACTGCAAATAAATCTACTGTTCAAATCGAAGAAATTTCGGAAAACAAAGAAACGTCAGATATTCAAGAAATACCAGAAAAAAATGAAAAACCAGATCTCCCTGTTAAGAAAATTGTTAAAACAATCGATGAAGATTATGAACATGAAATTGTTTGGCATTTAGAATTTGATGGTTCATTGAATAAGTTAGGAGCAGGAGCTGGAATTTGGATACACAACATTGAAAATGATCATGTTGAAGGCCATGCTTATAGATTGAACTTTAGATGCACTAATAATATGGAAGAATATGAGTCTCTTTTGTTAGGGCTTAAACATGTCAAGAAATTAGGAGCAATTAGAGTATCAATCATAGGAGACTCTGAATTAATTATTCAATAGATCAATGGTGAATGTTCGACAAAAGACCCCAAATTAAGAGAATACAGAGGAACAGTTGTGGAAATTCTTAATACTTTTCTACAGGCTCAGCTTGCCA
The DNA here is from genome assembly GCA_034641835.2 of Pinus albicaulis. Lineage (NCBI taxonomy): Eukaryota > Viridiplantae > Streptophyta > Pinopsida > Pinales > Pinaceae > Pinus > Pinus albicaulis. The sequence continues at coordinate 454,861,040 of CM076582.1, read as the reverse complement.
AAATTCCTAGAAAACAAAATTTGCATGCTCATAGTCTTGCAATGTTCGCTAGCACTTGTAAATTACCTTTTGGACCTAATCATCAGTTCACAGCTGAGATTAGACATAGACCTGCTATACCGGATAATCTTATGAATTGGCAAGTGTTTGTAAATAATAATCAGATAAATAAATTTTTGACCTTAGAAAATGAATTCTCTAACAGTAGTATAGATGAAGACACAACAATCAATGAATCTGATCAAATAGATGAACAAGAAACAGATATTTCAGAAGAGACTGCAATTCACATGCTTCACCCAACTAAATTCACCAAAAAAGATATGCAGGATCTGAAACAAATGGAAGTCGATGAGATTATAGAAGATGAATCTGAAATTATTAATATGAAAGATAATCATTTACCTAAAGGATTAACTCCTTTGGAAGATCTTTTTGACTCTAATGACATTCCACTGAAACCCAAAATGGAACCATGTTTAAAAGCTGATATTGAAGAATACAATTTGGGAACTGAAGGAAACCCTAAGATGGTTAAACTATCTAAATCTCTGCCAGCAGATCAAAAGGTTAAATATGTTGAACTTTTAAAAGAATTCCAGGATGTTTTTGCCTGGAGTTATGAAGATCTGAAATCATATGATACCTCCATAATTCAACATACTATACCTTTGAAACCAGATCAGAAACCATTTAAACAGAAATTAAGAAGGATCAACCCTGTATTGTTGCCTTCAATTGAAAAAGAAATTAAAAGAATGTACGAAGCAGGAATAATTGCTCCTATTAGGTTTTCTGAATGGGTTTCTAATTTGGTACCAACAAGGAAGAAAACAGGAGAGATTAGACTATGTGTTGATTTGAGAAATTTAAACAAAGTTTATTTAAGAGATAACTATCCTTTGCCTAAAATGGACCATATCTTACAAAGGGTAGTAGGTTCTTCAAGGATTTCTCTTCTGGATGGATTCTCAGGATACAACCAGATTCTGGTTCATCCTAATGATAAAGACAAAACAGCTTTTACAACACCATGGGGTACATTCAAATACGTTAAGATGCCTTTTGGACTCAAAAATGCAGGAGCGACCTTCCAAAGAGCAATGGACATTGCCTTTGCCAAAGAAATTCATGATTTTCTGGTCATATATCTGGATGATTTGACTGTTTTTTCCAAGACAGATCAACAACATTTGGACCATCTTAGACAGGTGTTTATAAAATGCAGAAAGTATGGTATTTCTTTAAATCCGAAAAAATCATTGTTTGGTCTTGAAGAAGGTAAACTCCTAGGTCATATCATTTCAAAAGATGGCATCAGAATTGATCCTGAAAGAATACAAGCCATATTGCAGATACCTCATCCTAGGAATATTAAAGAACTTCAAGCTTTCATAGGAAAGATCAATTTTTTGAGAAGATTCATTTCTAGTTTAGCTGAATTACTTAGACTGATTACTAACATGTTAAGAAAGGATTCAAGTATTAAGTGGATAGTAGAAGCCAAGCAATCATTTGAAGAAATCAAAATGGCTTTAACTAGAACACCATTTCTTACCAATCCAAATCAAAATGGCTTTAACTAGAACACCAGTTCTTACCAGTCCAAATCAAAATGGCTTTAACTAGAACACCAGTTCTTACCAATCCAAAATTTGATAGAGATTTCATAATTTTTTCATTTGCTTCTGAACATACAGTTGCAGTTGTTTTATTACAAAAGGATGATCAAGGATGTGAAAAACCTATAGCCTTTTTTAGTAAAGCACTTAGAGATGCATCATTAAAATACAACATCATGGAGAAACAAGCTTTTGCACTTGTGAAAGCAATTAAAGATTTCAGAATTTATATATTGTATTCTCATGTGATAGCTTATGTACCTAATGTTATAGTTAAAGACATCTTAACTCAAGATGGAATTGAAGGCAAAAGAGGTAAGTGGATAGCTACCATATTAGAATATGATATTGAAATAAGATAAAAGGACAAGCTTTGGCTCAACTCATGACTGAAACAAATTTCCAAGCCCTGAATATTAATGAACTGGATGACGAACAGGAGATGGCGACTCCACAAATAAATTAGGCATTTTTAGACTCACCTTGGTATGCTGATATCATTTATGTTTTGTTAAACCTGCAAGCTCCTCCAGGGTTATCTAGAACGAAACAAAGGTTTTTGAAAATGACATCCTTAAAGTATTGTATTTTAGATAATGTTCTCTTTTGGAAGAATCATGATGGGATTCTATTAAATTGTTTATTAAAAGATGAAGCTGACAAGGTTCTCAATGAATTCCATGCAGGAGATTGTGGTGGACACCTCTACTGGAATTCAACTGCAGATAAGATCTTAAGGGCTGGTTTTTATTGGCCAACCTTGTTTTCAGATGTAAAGAAATTTGTAACTTCTTGCCATAAGTGTCAAATCTTTGAAGGCAAGAGAAAACTATTACCTTTACCATTGAAACCAATTTCCACCGAGAAACCCTTTCAACAATGGGGCCTGGATTTTATTGGAGAAATCCATCCTCCTTCTTCTAGCCAACACAGATGGATCCTCACTGCCACAGATTACTTTACTAAATGGATTGAAGCAATCCCATCCAGACAAGTCAATGATTCTGTAATCATAGGATTCTTAGAAACCAATATACTATCAAGATTTGGCCGTCCTGAGAAAATTATAACTGATAATGCTGCTGCTTTCAAGTCTAAGAAAATGATTATTTTTTGCAATAAATATCACATCACTTTAGGCCATTCCACAGCCTATTATCCTCAGGGTAATGGACTGGCTGAATCTTCCAATAAAAGTCTCATTAACATCATTAAAAAATTATTGGAAGAAAATAAGAAGAATTGGCATAAGAAACTTACCAATGCATTGTGGGCAGACAGACTTACTACCAAAAAATCAATTGGGACCAGTCCATATGAATTAGTTTATGGTATTGAGGCTATATTTCCATCATCTTTAGGATTTCCTGTAATGAAGTTACTTCAGGAGGCTCAAGTAGAACCAAATGATATTTAGAGAAGAATAAATCAAACAATTCACTTGTAGCAGACCAGAGAAGAAGTGTATCAACGATCCCAAGTTTTGCAGGAAAAATTAAAGAAGATGTTTGAAAAAAGGACCAAAGTAGAAGATTTTCAACTAGAAGACAAATTTTTAAGATGGGATTCCAGAAGTGAAGATAAAGGAAAACATGGGTAATTTGATTTCTTGTGGAAAGGACCATACATTATTCATGCTTTGCAAGGAAACAACACATATTTCTTGAAGAATTTGGATGGTACAGAAGCTGAGGAAGGACTAGGCAATGGTCGAATGTTAAAACACTACTTTGATCCCATTTACTAGGATGTTCTGATTCTTTAACATGTACATAATATATCCTTTGTAATGCATCAGTTTGGAGTGGATAGTGACCTACTGGAGTTGAAGCCCGAAGGGAAGGCCCTGAGCTTCAGAAGTTTTACTATCATATATATAATAAAGCAATAAGCAGGAGAAAATTCCATGGTTCAGTCAAAATCATTCTGAGGGCAGTTGATCTACTGTTCTTGACTTTTCACAAGGAAAAGCCATCCCCAAGTGGAGCCAGTGTTAGACTCCTATACCAATATGTGTCATATTTCATGATTGACTTGATGGGCTATGTAATATGTTCATACCTTTTTGTTGCAAAGGTTCTCCGTATTATTCAAAAAATCAAAAAAATTTAAAAATGTAAAGAGGGTATACCCTAAAAGAAAAATCAAAGGGTGAAAAGAATAAAAATGGCCAAAAAGTAAAAGAAAATGAACCCCACCAAAAGAAAGGCCAAGGAAAGCATGCAAGTCTAAATGCCACTGCTTTTTACTCTTATGTAATAAACAAATTGTGTGCAACTTGTATCTTATGCCACAATTTATGAATGGTCAAACAGTTTAAGCTTGGCTAGTTCATCTTTCAATCTTTATGTTTTAGAGATAGAGAATAAAATCTGACCAAACTGCCCACAATTTAGCTTTTGCGGCCAGGACATGTCTAACGCCATACGAAACCGGAGATAACACAACTCCAATCAAATTTAGACCAGTTGTGCCTGATAACAAGAAATATTGGCAGTTGACGGGATTTTTTTGCTCTGCCTGCGTGTTGCAGCCCGCAAACCCTAGCTGCTCTCCCTGGGCGCTGCAGCCTCTGCGGCTGCGCCTGCTCTGGCAGGGCCTCCTTCTTCTGCTGCTGCTTGGTTGGATTCCTTCAAGAATTTGCTTCGTTTGTGAGTGCCCCTGCGTTGCGCCTGCCCTCGCAGGGCCCTGCTACGACCTGTTGTACCTGCTGCCTCCTGCTGTGTTGGGTCAATGTGTAGGCTGGGATCCGAAGGCTCTCCCTGCGCATCTTGAGCTCTGCTAGGGTTTCTGCTGCGTGGCTGCCCCTGCGGTGGCCGGCCTCAGGCCCTCCCTATGGAGACGTTGGGTGCTGCTATGGATCCTCATTCTACTCCTGCCTTCGACGCCTTCAACCAGCTTCTTGTCGGTTTTCCTCAAAAGAAAAGAAGCGAAGCATCCAAATTTGTTAAGAAGCTCGATGAAATTCCTGAGATCTCTTTGCCTCTGGAGGCCCCCATTCAAGTAGCTTTATCTTTGGCGGATCAAGGTCTCATTGGCCAGTTCACGGGTCTGTGGCCTTCTCCGAAATCTACTGAGAAATGGGTTAGCAGGAACTGGGCTCCTTTGATTAAGGAAAAGGTCACCTCTTACTTTCTGGGGAAAGGGTACTTCCTCTTCGAATTCTCCTCCAAAGAAGACAAAGACTTGATCTTTCAAAATGGGCCGTATTTCATGGGTTCTCAGGGCCTCTATCTGAACAAATGGACTCCGGACTCTGATCCGGCTGTCGATGTTCCCAATGCTGTCCCGGTGTGGGTTCGCCTTCCAAACCTCCCAGTTCACTGCTGGAACTGGAGTTCCTTGAGACACATTGGCAACACTCTCGGGAAATTCATAGATCGGGCAAACAATAAGGACCAGTACGACTGTGCCAGGATCTGCGTGGAAGTAGATCTAGAGGTTGGTCTTCCAGAGGTTATAAAAATCAAAGTCGGAAGCTGGTCTCATGTTCAGATCTTGGACTATGAGAAACTTCCGTTCAAATGTAGGAAATGCCACGTTCATGGACATTTTGCTAGAAACTGTCCGTCCAACGCTGAGCCGGAGAAAGGGATTGAAGAGGGTTGGAACCAAGTCAAACGAGTAAAAACCAATCACAAAGGGAAAAAACCGGGAGGACCCTCTGGAAAAGGCTCTCAACAGGCTAATGTTCAACGCCCCCCTCCCAAAAAGGCGCAAGGAAACAAATTTGACCCTCTAAGCCAGCAGACAGAAGATTCTCAGGAGAACGAGACACAAGATCCGGTTTCTCCTAGCAAAGATACTCCCTCAGCCTCCCTCAAAGGAACAAGTGCCGAAGATCCCAATGGTATGCCCTCAGATGATGAGGAAGAAGAGCAAGAAATGGACGAGTCAGAGGAGGAAGGAGAAATAGGAGAATCCCAAACCTCGGTACGAAGATCTACAAGAGGCCGTAAATCTGACAGGGAAAAAAGAGAGCAGGAGACTTACAAAGATAAGTTACAGGGCAGTCAGCCAACTCTAGAAAAGTTGCTTGCCTCAAAGCCAAGGATGTTGAAAAATCAAACCCATGGCTCCAAGGGGGCCCACCAGAAACATAAATAATGAAGGTCATCTCCTGGAATTGTAGAGGTATGGGGAGTAAAGTCAAGGAAGAAGCTATAAGAAGCTTAATAAGAACAGAAACTCCAGACATACTTCTCGTCCAGGAGACTAAGTTGGAAGACATAGTCTTCCTGCAAGCATGCAAGAAATTTTGGTTCAAAAGTGAAGCAAGAACAATCTCTGCCCGGGGCGCTTCGGGAGGGATTGGCACTCTATGGAACCCTAACAAATCTGTAGTCACCTTTGAGGCTAGAAATACTCACTGGTTGCTGCTGAAAATGCAAAATTTGGATACTACGAAAATCCTTTGCCTCTTCAATGTATATTCTCCAGTCAATGTTGGGGAAAAAAAGGAATGTTGGGATACTATAAGGCAACAAGCAGACCTAACAAATCTGGAAAATATAATTATTGCTGGAGATCTTAATCTCACTCTCCACTCGTCTGAAAAAAGAGGAGGCAGCGTTGTTCGTGATCCGGCAAGGGAATGGGCAGAAGATCTTCTGCAGGACTGGGACTTGCTAGATATCAAACCCTCTTCCGGTAAGTTCTCTTGGTCTAACAAAAGAGTGGGCCCTGGTCATATCGCTGCTAGATTAGATAGATTTTTCATTCAAAGCTCTTTTCTGTTACTAGGATTAGAACCCAGAATGCACATCCTTGCTAACAGCGTCTCGGACCATAAGCCTATAAAGCTCGAACTCCTGGCCCATCTAGACCTGGGTCCTATTCCATTCCGTTTTAGTCCTCTCTGGGTCAAGGAATCAAACTTCATGCAAATAGTTAAGGATTGTTGGAGTCAGCCTATCAATGGTTCTCCCTTCTATATCTGGGAGGAAAAACTCAGAAGGGTAAAGGGCGATCTAAAACGATGGGCAAAAACCCTGTCCAACCCGGCTACAGAAAGAAAAGCCATCAAAGCCTCTCTCGCCTCTCATCAAACTCATATGGAGCACGCTATTGTCACAGAGGAGATATTAGACCAAGAGGCTCATTTGCAACAACGCTACCATAAGGCCTGCCTAGCTGAAGAAGAACACTGGAGATTAAAATCTTGAAATCTCTGGCTCAAAGTAGGGGACAGGAACTCTGCCTTTTTCCACAAGCAAACCCAAGTCAGGAAAAGCTTCAACACTATTTCTGAGATTAAGGAGGATAACGTCACCTTCAAGGATTTTGAAGACATTAAAAAATCAGCCTTCTCTCACTTTCAAAACTTGTATAGTGAGGATAAGGACTCGGACCAATACTCAGATCTGCTTGACATCATTCCTTCTGCAATTTCTCCTCGTATGAATGAGATCCTTGAGGGCAAAGTCACCAAAGACGAAGTCAAAAAGGCCCTCTTTGATATGGATCCGGATAAGGCCCCCGGGCCGAATGGCTTTTCTGCCAGGTTCCTTCAAGTTTGTTGGCCGATTATTGAAAAGGATCTGCTCAAAATGGTTCAGAAGTCTCAAAATGCTAAGAAAATAGGAGGTAGCACAAACTCCGCTTTCCTAGCCTTAATACCAAAGGAAAAAGGTGCCAACAATTTCAGCAGATTCCGCCCGATTTCCTTATGCAATACTGGGTACAAGATTATCACTAAAGTTATTGCAAATAGACTGAAGCTCATTCTTCCCAAAATAATTCCGGAGAATCAAGGAGGCTTCATTCAAGGAAGGCAAATCGTGGACAACTTCACCCTTGTTCAAGAAGCAATCAACTCAAGTCTTCTTCGAAAAGAACAAGGTATGGTGATTAAACTTGATTTAGCAAATGTTTTTGATCGAGTAAATCATAGCTTTCTTTTAAAAGTAATGAGCAAGTTTGGTTTTGGAGCAAATTTCATCAAATGGATCCGGGCATGCATCTCGGAGCCATGGATCGCTCCTCTTGTAAATGGAAGAGCCACTGATTTCTTCAAAGCTTCAAGAGGGCTAAGGCAAGGGTGTCCTCTTTCCCCTCTGCTTTTTGTCATCCAAGCCTCTGTCCTCAGCTACCTGTTAGACAAAAAGATGCAAGATCAAGATATCAACGGACTGTGTATTGCAAGAGGGGTAAAAAATATAAACCACGCCCTATTTGCGGACGACACTCTGTTTTTGGGAGCTGCCTCTCTCTCCTCTGCATCTAAATTTAAAGCAGTTTTGGATGAATTCAGTGAAGCCTCTGGCAGCGTTGTAAATAAGAACAAATGTCATATCTACAGCTGGAACACCTCGCCCAGATTTCTCTCCGTTATTTCTAGATGTTTGGGTTTTGCTGCCTCCTCCAATTGGATCTCCTTTAAATATTTGGGCCTTCCTGTTTTTCATAAGAAATCTACAAGCAAAGACTAGCTCCCTCAGCTAGAAAAATTCAAGTATAGGATCCAAGCCTGGGGCTTCTCCTGGCTCAACACTGCTGGAAAATCTGTCCTTATTAAATATGTGCTCTCCAGTCTTCCCCTATTTCAATTCGTTGTGCTTCTCGCTCCGGCAAGTATATTAAAAAAATGGAAGAATTCATGCGGAGGTTTTTTTGGAAGGGAGGTAAACAGAATGAAAACAAGATTCCCCTTATCAGTTGGGAAACCATCTCCAAGCCTCTGAGGGAGGGTGGTTTGAATTTCAAAAATCTCTGTCAGCAAAACGTGGATATGGCAGCCAAGATTATTTGGAGGATCATTGCGCCCAAGCCTGGCTGGGCCCAATTGGCTCTCTGGAAAAAGTATTTCAGGGGTCCTCGTTCCTCCTGTTTAGACAATGTAATCCATTTTCCTTATTCGTCTTTTCTCAAACTGTATGTTAAAGCTGCTCCCTTAATCAATGCGCACTCCTATTGGATTCCAGGAAATGGAAAAAAGATCAATATCTGGGCTGATAAAATTATGAATAAGGACCCAATTGAAGACAGAGCCTCCATTAGAGCGCTGCGTTGTTGGATGGATAGAGAGGGGCTGTGTTCGTTGTGGGATATTTCTCTTTGGAAAGACTCTGCCTGGGCAGGGTGGAAACGAATCGAGGTGCCGGCTCACCTGACACTCGAATGGTCCACGCTGCTGGACCTCCTCCATGGCTTGGCACCCACGCGCATGAGGAAAAAAGATGTGAAAGGCTGGGGGCCGAATGCCAAAGGTTACACTGTCTCCATGGGATATGACAAGCTGAAAGAGAGGCCTTACATCCCCCCTGACCCTGCACCTTGGCAGGGGGTCTGGCGTTTTCCTTCATGGCCCAAAGTCGACTTCTTCGCTTGGCTCCTCTGCAACGGCAAGATCCTTACGTATGACATCTTGCAGAGAAAAGGGTTCTATGGTCCATCCATCTGCTCGATGTGCAAATGAAAATGCAGAGACTGCTGTCCATCTAGTCCTCGAATGCAAGTTCTCTAAGCAGATCTGGTCCTCCTTCATTCACATTTTGGATCCCAACTTTTTGCTACCTCGTTCCACTGCTGATCTTTTTTCTAATTGGGCAATCAGATATCCTGGCCCCACTTCTAAAAATCAGCTAATTAAATCTGCATGGGCTGTCCTTCCAAAGGTTATTTGTTGGCAGATCTGGCTAGAACGAAACAGAAGAATCTTCAGAAATATTAAACAGAATCACAAGGTCTTAGAAATCAAGATTAAATGTCATTTAAAGGAGTGCTTGACTGATATAAAAGATGATTCCAATCTCAGCCAACAGGACATTGCTTGGGGATCTTCCCTTGACTTGCAATTTCAATCAGCAGTTAGAAACGTCCCTCATCTCAAAGCCTGGCAAATAAGGAAATCCGAAACTGACCTTCAAGACTGGGTCAATTCTCATTCAAGGCACTCTCTCTTTTTTGATGGGGCAGCAAAGGGAAATCCGGGCAAAGCTGGTGCTGGAGGTGTTGTTGTAAGTCCAATTGGGGAAAAAATTCATACCTTTGCTTGGGGGCTTGGATTCTCATCCAGCGTTCAAGCTGAAGCTTTGGCCCTCTACCAAGGCCTCAAGATCCTCAAAGATTTAAATATAAGTGAAGCAAATGTCATAGGGGATTCCCAGATCATTATAAACGCAATGGTTTCCAACTCCCCAGCCTCGGATCTCAAACTAGCAAGGCTGATATCCAGAATTAAGGGTATGGAAAACGCTTTTCAGAAGTTGAATTACTACCATGTGCTGAGAACTCATAATAAACATGCGGACATTGAAGCCAATAAAGCTACCCTCCTCTCTGCCGGGGTCAAGATGAAAGACGAGGAAGAATCTTGGGAACCTATCCCATAAGCTGTCCGTTGTCATGTTTTATTGTTGGCTCTTAAATAAATTTGTTTGTATCTTTAAGTTAGGGAAAATCTCTGAAATCGAATTTTTAGATTGTCTGTCATGGAAGAAGTTTGCAAGCTTCGGCTGCATCTTCAATATTAGCAGTGAGATGCATCAGGATTTAGACATCCTCAATGTAATCAGATTTCTGGCATTCAGGCCAAGATGAATATTAATACTACATAACCGTTTCTGTCCAAAAAAAAAAAAAAATCTGACCAAACTGTTTAATCTTGGCAGATAAGTAGATAGGTAGAGTAAATAAAAGGATCTCAATAGTTTAATCTGAGCCCTTGGATGTAATAAGGTTAGAATTAGATAGATTCCCATATGTAAAAGAAAAAGTGTGATAAGGGTTTGCCAATCTAAGTGCACCCTAATAAAGAAGAAAAAATGGTAGAGTAAAGTAGGTAGGGTAGGTAGATGTTGTTGCAGAATTACATGTGATGAATGATGGTTCTAAATGTGTTCAATTTTACTTTCATCACAAGTGCAAAGGCAGATACTACATTGGAAAATATTCACAGCAAAGCGAAGTCAAGATTATTAACTTCCCCTTCATTTTTCCCTAAAGAATTCACTAATTTCCCTATGCATTAAGGTATTTGAAGATTAAAGGGGCTCAAGGAATTTCCTTGACTTTTGGAGGGACTGGACCCTCGGCCTAATAATTGGAAAAGCCTAAGTACTTAACACTCATTTGCTTCAAAAAATTTAGGAAAATCATGAGATATTTCATAAAAAACTCTCAAAATCACATTTTATCCTAAGTTTAAGTGATGAACTGATTATAATGCAATTTGCTTCTAAAAACTTCACTTTCTTAGTTATATTATTGTATTTTGAAGCTTACCTTGTCCCCTTGTCATATTAACATTGATTTTATTTATTAAACTCCTTATAGAAATGACCTTCTCCTATTATATATAATTCCTTTTATATAATATCCCAAAAACCCATGTATTATGATTTTAACCAAAGTATTTATTCATCACTCATTCAAATAAAAAACCCACTTTATACCCCCTTTGGTTAAAATATATCATTATATGTTAATCCTGCCCCCTATGGTAATTGGATTAATCTAATTCAATTATCATATAATAAAAATATGAAAAAACTTTAAACATATAATATATGTGTTTTAAACAAAAATAAATCCGAATTTTAATTCAAAATAACCCATCTCTATGTATATTTTCCCCTCGCCCGATCACGTTTCCGCTTTTTAAACAAAGGAATTAATTAATCCTCGCGATTAATTAAGAACCTAACTCCGCCAATCAAAACGCTCCCGCTGTGATTAATCAATAATAAAACGCGTCGAGCCTGCGCCATTAAAACCTCGTCATCTCCCTGTCCCGTCAACCGTTCGATCGACCCGTTCAAGATTAACGGTTGTTGATAATTCCGCTGGCCATCCCCGATTCGAACAATAACGTGCGAAATGATGGTGGTTTTCGAATAGTACCATGGCCACGTGTCATTCGTTCTGTGGAATCGCTGCCCATCCGCTCAATACCGCCTTCCCTCAAAAGCGGTGCAGAAAAAACCGCTTACCACCACCCCGGTGACTCATCTGTCGTACATATTGACATCATTTATTAAAATAATAATAAAAAATCCGCCACCATTTCACTTTGCCAATAAAACAAAAACCTGTGTCTTTTTCATCATTTTGTACGCAGAAAACGACTTCACCCTCCATGCAAAGAATTTCAAAAAATCAACTGTCAAGCGCTCTTAACTATACTTTGTTGAGGAATATTGCATACCAGTGATCCATAGTTCGTCCGCCTCAACCAGTGCCTGTCCAAATTATTGTACATTCCCAAAAACAGGTATTTACCCTAATTTCCACTGAACTCCGTTAGAATCTTGGTTTTTATTTAAAGAACTATATACAGAAAACTCAAACAGGATTCTAAATTGGTCTCCCTGAGTTCCCAAAACCGCAATTGAATCCCCAAAACCTGAGATTGTGCCCATTTCTTCAAAAACCCCGTAATTCATTTCTGAATCCACAAGAACCAGAAATGGAGATTCCCTTGGCTTTAAATGTCACCCCATTGAATGCCCCTCACAGAGACTTGGATTATTTATCATTAGTCGAAAGAGATTTCCAAATTAAAGACCTGGTTTTTAGTGATAGTCCTCTTCGAATTTTTTGTCGCTGCAGAGACAATTATTTGAATGGCTTGGATATGATTGGGTTATGGGAATCTAATCTTCCCAGGTACCTCTTTCCCTCTGTCCATATTTTCCTTGAGATAATCCATTACTGTCATGCAAACTATGATCCCACTCAACGAGCAGTCTTATCTCCAAGTCAAAATGTCCTTTTTCCCATTATTGTTCAGTCTATCAATGAGATGCTACATTTTCAACTTGATCAAGCCCTCACTCCCCTATCCATGGGAGAATTACTTGAGAAATCCACCAAACTATCCCATGAAGAATTAAGCCACATCTGTCAGACCTTTATGTTGCCTGATCATCAGCCTAAAGGCCCTCCCCCTTATGGGTATGTTTTTTTCACTGAGGAGGGTAGACTTGTTTTGGATATGATATCCTTTATAATGGGCTTTAATACCAGTGAATATGTTGACCATTTAATTCTAGTATTATTGTCTATTTTTACCCATGGACAACCTCCTGCTGTCAAGTATGACTTTGCATCCTACATTGCAGACAAAATCCATGATCAATTCATGAGATTAGAGAATGAGAAAGTGTTCAAGTATTCTTCTGTCATTTACCATCTCATGCTCTATTATCAGTCAGAAAATTTTCCTTTCTGTATCAAAAAGCTTGATGCCAAAGGGAATCCTAGGTCTGTTATCTTTTGGTCAGCCATCACTCATAGTTCTCGAGATTCTCCCTATTCCTATAATGAGTTCATTGATCTTTTTATACACCCTGCAGCCACCTTGTTGACAGGAGTTTCTCCTCCAAGGCTCAACAATGAAATCAAGAAAACTTTACAGCTCTCAAAACAATACAAAGTTGGTGATTGGTACTTATACCAAAATCACACAGAAGTCAGAATATATGGATGTGAATTATGTCCATTCAAATTGCCAAAATATGTCCCCATGAGACTCTTTGCATTAGAGTATTTCAGGCAGATGAAAAACTCTGATATAATTCATTTTTGTAATGCAAAGAAGAAGGCTCAACTCCGGATCAAAAGTCAATTAGGTCCCTTTATTTGTAACTCTAGGGATGCAGGGGAAGAAGCTGAAAAGATATTAGAAGACCGTTTCAGATTACAAAAGAGTTTCTATTGGGTACCTTATGACCCATTCAGCTTCATTTGTGATAAAAGAATGAAAAATAAATCAACACCATACATGCATCAAAGAATCCCAGAGATTGAAAAATATGCTAATACAGATGAATGGATAGAAGGAACATTGATAGAGCGGGATAGTGAGCAGGTCAATGTAGACAATGTTATGAAAGATCTTGAAAAGATGCTTGACCTAGACTCTTTTGCACAGGTACCAAGATCAGAGGTTGGTCCTTCCTTAGCTGAAATTTTTCAGCAGAAGTTACAAGAAAACACTGCAGTATCATCTAAGGGAAAAGAGAAAGAGGTTGATATACAAGTTAAAGAAACATTCACTATGACAGAACAACCTCAAACTTCCAAGGGATAGGATCAAGTACAGGTTTCTTCTGTTCAAACCAATCCAGTAGAAATGTCAATTTTGCAGACTCCATTAAATGTAGAAAAGGGAAAAAAGAGAGATGTTGAAGCTGCTACCCCTCTCACTGGATCTTCACAACAGCCTCAGGCCAAGAGACAGAAATTGAATACTCCTCCAGAAGTAGAATCTATTGATGAAATCCTTGATAGTCAAGGACAAGAACAATTGGGCAGTCAACAAACAGGCACAGTCAGTGGAGCATCCACTACCTCACAAAGGAAAGAGCTACAAAAGCAACAGAGTGTTGAAATATCTTCTTTCAAAACACCAGTCAAAGATGCAGGAGATATAAAGAAGACATTTATCAATATAAAAGCCAGGAACGATCCTTTAAGAATCCAAGTTTATAATCAATATTTGAAGATGGCTCCTAAGAATCAAGAAAGATTGATGTCAGCTTATGACATTCAGCAAGGCAAAATTATAATAAGTCACTTCAAACCCAAAGTGCAGCAAAATCAAACAGCTGCAGATTATATTAGAACAAATTTTGAAGTCTTAGCAAAGGATATTCATCTTTTAGATCAGATTGAGTTACATAAGCAGACTGGTGAAATGATCTATTCTACTTTGACTGATAAGGCAATGGCAGCTCACAGGATATAGGATTCTTTGGAGAACACTAGTACACAATTGCAGCTTGAAAAGGCTTCTTCTCAAGCCAAAGACAACAGGATAAAAACATTGGAGGAAATAATTATTGGATTAGGTCACAATCCAAAGGATGTCAAAGGTATAGAAGCTCTAATCAAGAAAAAATATGATGACATTGCAGCTTTAAGAAAGCAGTTGAAATTGCCAGCTTCAAGACATCCTCAAACTGAAGAAGCAATAAAGAAGAATTCTGAAGAAGAAATGATGGACTTGCTTTTGAGGCTGAATGAGCAACTGACTAAAACAGAAAAAGAGCTTGAACAAGCATTAAAAGGCAAGCAGTCCAGTGTTCCAGTATCTACAATAGAGGTTATCACAGGTACAACAAGTGGTCAACCAACAGAGCCATCACAAGTAAATACTTCTAATTTAAATTATGAAGAATTAGTAAAGCAAATGAATGACTTGAAATTGCAAGTAACAGAACTTCAACTCACAAAGTTACAGCTTATTTATTTGGAACACAAATATGATGTTTCAAAAATGTCTGTTGCTGACAAAACAAGAGAAGTCAAAAATTTGGAAAAATTGGTTAAATCTTTGGAAAAGGATCTCACATTGGAGAAACCTTTAAGAGAAATAAATGACATTCTTTGGGATAATATTATCCAATCAATAAAAGATATCTGGTCTTAAATTCAGATAATATACGAGCAGAATGATTTGGTCAAAGTAGCTCTGGATGAAGTTGAAAATACACGAGAAGAATTAGGAAATAGGACTGAGGAAGCCAATCAGCTCATACAATTTCTAAACACCCAAACCAGACAACAACTTGCAGATCAGGGTATTCAAGATAGAACTGGAACAATCTTAGAGATAAAAAGAGTTTTTACTAAAAGAACTCTTATGCAAAATTTAGAACGAAGGTGCTTTTACATGCAAGGAGAGATCATTGCTTTCAGAGAAAGGTTTGATGTTTTATTGAATAAAGGGTTGCCCAGCCCTATGGTTTCAGAAGATAAAATAATGGACTTGGAAAGTTATGTTGAGAAATTGGACAAACATGCTCACAATCAAGCCAGTTCCTCAACCATTTCATCAGAAGCAACATTACCTACAGGAAGGAATCTTCATGACAGATTAGAGAATTTGTTTTATCTTGAACATGAAGTAAAACATTTGTTTCCAAATCAGCGTAATTTCTTCAGATATACCGAGGATGATGAAACACTAAGGAAGCTTCAACAGACCAGAATAGCAGAAGATAAATGGTGGGAAGATCTGTTGGAACTTTTGTAAAATTTATCCTTATATGAAATTTTGCCTATTTACTACAGTATAAAGGATAAAGGGATAAACAAAAGTCAAAGAGTATCGGTTCAGTTAAAAGTGTATCAGTAAGAACAAAGAGTATCAGTGAAGCAAGGCAGTTAGAACAAAATTACTGAAGAGGACAACAATGAGCCAAAATATAGGTCCTGCCTCTAGCACATTCTCAAAAGGAGGAAACAGCACAACATCAGTTGCTTTTTGTCTTATCTACGAGACTCTCTATTTTTATTGTAACTTATTTGTGAGTAATCTTAGATTATATCTCGTTTTGTTAAGAGAAATTTTGTATGATTTTTTGTATAAATAAGCCCTCAATCGGATTATTGAGGGTGGATTCTTATACTTTGATGTAACATTGAATATTTTGGAATAAAGAGCTTTGGATAAATTTTTCGTGGCAAAACTGGACAAGGAATTGAGGCAAAAGACTTTTCTCAGGATTCATGTGTCAAGTGAAGGATCAATAAGTCATCTCTATCCCATGTCTTGAAGTTTTATATTTTTTTACAATATCATCTGTGTTTCATTATCTTAATATTCAACGAAAAATATTAAATCATAAAGTACTTAGGTGTAATCTGATTTCAGTCGTTATTATTCTAATTGTTTTCTTCTAAGCTGGTTTAAACAACGAATTCTTAATTGCTCCTGTTTGTCTAGTTCATACATCTTTGGTTATTTAGTAAAGAATACTTAACTGCTCTTTATTGATAATCAAACTATTTCTCTTCTCTTGAATGTGTTGAAAGATTCTTTATTGCCTTTCATCCGTTTGAATTCCATTCCATTCACTTTAGATCTATAATTGTTTCTAGTTTGATTATCTTGCCCTGATAAACCATCTTTTGTTAAAAAACTTAAGCCAGTGCAGCCAATCCTTTGACTCCATTAGCCCAATGGACTGAAACTATTTGATCTTAATCTCAGCTAAAGAATTCCATCAACCTAAATTCAAAACAAAACCCTTGGACTTTATAACTAGCCTAATACCTTGCAAAACAAAGATAAATTTTACAGAGAGAGCCCTCTCTGGGTACAGATTGGCTAGATTATGTACCTAAAAGATTGTTTTGTGGTTACCTCAGACCCCTTTCCTCTTCTAACAACTTCAAGGAAAATATGAGTGATAACACTTGGTACAGCAGGAAACAGAGATCCGTGGTACTCAATTTAGCAAAAGTGAAATACATGGCAGCAAGTCAAGCTGCATGTGAGGCTATCTGGATGAGAAAGATCCTGGTTGGTTTGTTTGGTTCTCATTTAGATCCTATAGTGATTCATTGTGATAATAAGAGTTGCATTAAACTCTCAATTAATCTTGTGTTTCATGATAGATCTAAACATATAGATATTTGGTATCATCGTATCAGAGATTGTGTGCAGCGGAATATCATGTTGCTTCAGTACATTCCTACGGAGGATCAGGATGCAGATATTCTGACGAAGGCGCTCACCAAGAGAAAATTCGAATACAATGGAGACAAGATCAGGGTGAAGGATAATCCCTTTCTTGTTGAGAGGGAGTGTTGAGATTCAACAAGATGATGATCCTTGTGAAAATTAAGCACCTACACTAGGATGGAGCCTCGGGCTATTTTTAGGTGGAAGTCTATTTTTAGAATGGATGAGCAAAAATCTATTTATAGATTATGTCTATTTATATATGATGAGAAAATTCTATTTATAGATGATTTTCTATTTTTATATGTATGTGCGAGTTCTATTTATAGATGCATGTCGACTATTATTATCCCTTAATAAAAATTGGACAATAAATATTAATATATTCTCATGGAGCACTTGAAATCAGTTAACTAAAGTGGAAAACTAGTTAGCTGAAGGAACTTCGATTTCAAAGGTTGGTTGGTGGCACGTGCAAGTGGAATTAGTTGTAACTGAGTGATTCGAAGTTGTAACAGAGTTGGATGTGTAATTATGTGAGTTGTAAAGTAGTTTAACTCAGTTAAGTGAGTTAAAATCAGTTTTGCAAGTTGTAGCTGAAGATACATTAGTGAGAGATCAGTGAATTAAATATTAAATTAATTCACATGGAGTGATCTCACATGCAACTGAAGATTTACTACTATTAACTACATGCATGTTAGATCTAGTGAAGACCCAATTGAGAGGTAGGTGAAAGGGACAATTGACTATTAGTTGTACTATATTGTATTGCACTCTTGCAAGCCAAACACATAGTAGATATGCTCATGAGGATTGTGGAGTCAAGGAGGTTATGACTGCATCGAATTGGTTTTTGTAATCATCTTGGATTGCGCAGTGGAGGCAGGTTGTTGTGAGTTAGAAATTTGGCTAAGGCATTTGCAAATTTCTGCAAGACATTGTGAGACAATTGTATATTGTATTGAGAGCTCTTGGATTAGAGTTTTGTATGAGATTGTTTCATTATCCATGATATATACATAATATATGATAGTGGAGTTTTTAGCTTTATGATTTTTCAGTAAAAATATTTGTGTTATGTGTGAATGATCTTTCTTCATGTGTTTGCAATTGGCGATCGTGTTTTAAATTTCTGCAAGAATTTTTCTAGAAGTGATTATATATTTAATAGTGGCATATAATTTTTAGATCAGGAGAATCCAAGCAATACATATTTGTATTAAAATTTCTACATCTTTAGTTGTTGGGTTGAGTTATTAGTTTCTGGAAGCCCTGGTTGGAACAAACACTCTGGAGCCCTGGAGCAACTTGGATGGAGACAATTCTGTGATGGTTAGTGATGTCTGACCGTGAGGTGGAATAATTGGTTTGGGGTTGATATGATTTGGTATTTGAAACCTATTTTAGTGTGGATTGACGTGTTTGATAAATTCCCACATTCATGCTTGGAATATGCACGAGGGTGACTGGCAAAAGTGAGATTTGGCTCAACCATGTATATGGTCGAGTGGAACGTGCAAGTCCCATTCCAGGTTGGTTTTTACATTCCATAATGAAAGGTTCAATGCCTTGGTATTTGATGAGTATATGCATTGGATTATATATGGATTCTATTTCTAATGTATCCATGGTAATTCTGTTGGTATTATGCTTATTATAAGCATGTATTGTGACAGTGATGAGGTATGTTTCTATCCATGTTTTTACTTGTAAATGAATGCACAATGTATCTATGGTCTAATAGATTGTATTGTAGATTATGATGTAGGGGAGCAATGTTTCTTATCCATTGTCAGATTTGTAAGAGACCCATTTATTTAAATCTGCTATTTATGCTTGTAGATGTTATGTTTGTGACATGTTTGACGAAATGACTGTCATGGCTAGGTGGGGCCAGATGAGTTATTGATGACGTGATTGATTCCATATGTTTTTTTTTAATGTTATTTACCCTCTAATGTAGTTACATGAAGTTCTGGGCAATGACATGGGCTCAAGGGCTAAAAATGTGGCACAAATCCTGCAGCTATAGATGGAAAATTTGTTTTTTGGGCCTGAGCCGCTACCTTGAAAAGGCTAGCCCACGACTCTAGGGTCTAGAGCCATTCCCTTGCCCTTACAAGCCCGCAAATCATCCTCAAAGGGGCTAAAAATTAGTCCCCCCTCAAGGAACAAGGCCCTTTAAGGTTGGGTTACCTCTTGGGGATGTCAATGATGTAGTGTAAGGTGTGTTTTTGGTGTTTTCATCGATTCCAATTCCTTAAGGTCATATAGGAGGTTGAATCTCATATTAGTAGCCTCTCGTCACATGTTTACCCTGGTTGGTCGGTTACTTGGGTAGATGTAGGAAGAGGGTGTTACAGTACAATGGGGAAGTATACAAAGGCCACCTTTCACGATAAGGAAAGTCGAGCAACAACAATCCTTGAGAGAGTTCGCTCATATGTGTGGATCGTTCTCGACATATTCTACAACAAATCATAGGTATTATTTCATTTTTGTTGATGATTTTTCATGAAAGTATTGGATTTCTTCATGCAGAAGAAAGATCATACCTTCTCTGAGTTTTGTGAGTCCAAGGCACTTGCCGAGAAATATACAAGGAAGAAGGTGAAAGCTCTGAGGAACGAAAATGGTGGAGAATACATCTCTAATGAATTCAAGAACTTTTTTGCCTCAAAAGGAATTCAAAGATAATTGATTGCACCTCATAACCCACAACACAATGGGGTTTCAAAAATAAATAATAAATCTATTGTGGGAGCACCACGAGCTATGTTGCATGACCAGGGCCTACCATTGCATCTGTGGGCGGAAGCATGCAATACAACAATATTTGTGCAGAACAGAAGTCCTCATCGCATAATTTTGAGATTCAACAAGATGATGATCCTAGTGAAAATTAAGCACCTACACTAGGTGGGGCCCGCAGGCTATTTTTAGGTGTATGTCTATTTTTAGAATGTTGAGCAAAGTATATTTATAGCGAGAGTTTATTTATAGATGGTTGAGAAAATTTTATTTATAGATGAGTTTCTATTTTTAGATGCATGGGCGAAGTCTATTTATAGATCGCATGTCTAAAAATAGAATGCATGTCAATTATTATTATCTCTTAATAATAATTTGACAAAAAATAATAATCTATTCTCTTGAAGCACTTGAAATCAGTTAAATAAAGTGGCAAACTAGTTAGCTGAAGGAATTTCGAGTTCAAAGGTTGGTTGGTGGCACATGCAAGTGGACTTAGTTGTAACTGAGTGATTCGAAGTTGTAACTGAGTTGGATGTGTAGTTATGTGAGTTGTAAAGTAGTTTAACTCAGTTAAGTGAGTTAAACTCAGCTGTGCAAGTTGTAACTGAAGATACACTAGTGAGAGATCAATGAATTAAATATTAAATTAATTCCATGGAGTGATCTCACATGCAACTGAATATTTACTATTGTTAACGACATGCATGTCAGATCCAGTGGAGACCCAGTTGAGAGGTAGGTTGAAGGGATAATTGACTATCAGTTGTACTATATTGGATTGCACTATTGCAAGCCAAACACACATTGGATATGCTTGTGAGGATTGTGGAGTCAAGGAGGTTATGATTGCATTGAATTGGTTTTTGTAATCATCTTGGATTGCGTAGTGGAGGCAGGCTGTTGTGAGGCAAAAATTTGGCTAAGGCATTTGCAAATTTCTGCAAGACAGTGTGAGACAATTGTATATTGTACTGAGAGCTCTTGGATTAGAGTTTTGTATGATATTGTTTCATTATCCATGATATATACGTAATATATGATAGTGGGGTTTTTAGCTTTATGATTTCTCGGTAAAAACATCCGTGTTATGTGTGAATGATCTTTCTTCATGTGCTTGCAATTGGCGATCGTGTTTTCAATTTCCGCAAGAATTTTTGTAGAAGTGATTTTGTATTTAATAGTGGCATATAATTGTTAGATTAGGAGAATCCAGGTAATACATATTTGTATTAAAATTTCTACACCTTTATTTGCTGGGTTGAGTTATTAGTTTCTGGAAGTCCTGGTTGGAACAAACACTCTGGAGCCCCGGAGAAACTTGGATGGAGACAATTTTGTGATGGTTAGTGATGTCCGACCGTGAGGTGGAATCACTGGTTTGGGGTTGAGATGATTTGGTCTTTGAAACCTAGTTTAATGTGGATTGATGTGTTTGTTAAAGTCCCACATTCATGCTTGGAATATGGTATGGGGGTGACTGGCTAAAGTGAGATTTGGCTCAACCATGTCTGTGGTCGAGTGGAACGTGCAAGTCCCATTCCAGGTTGGTTTTACATTCCATAATGAAAGGTTCAATGCCTTGTTATTTGATGAGTATATTCATTGTTTTATATATGGATTCTATTCCTAATGTATCCGTGTAATTCTATTGGTATTATGCTTATTATAAGCATGTATTGTGTCAGTGATGAGGTATGTTTCTATCCATGTTTTTACTTGTAAATGAATGCACAATGTATCTATGGTCTAATAGATTGTATTGTAGCTTATGATGTAGGGGAGCAATGTTTCTTAGCCATTCTCGGATTTGTAAGAGACCCATTTATTTAAATCTGCTATTTATGCCTGTGGATGCCATGTTTGTGACATGTTTGATGAAATGCCTGTCATGGCTAGGTGGGGTCGGATGAGTTCTTGATGATGTGATTGATTCCATATGTTTTTTTTTAATGCTATTTACCCTCTAATGAAGTTACATGATGTTATGGGCAGTGACATGGGCTCAGGGGCTAAAAATGTGGCACAAATCCCGCAGCTACGGACGGAAAATTTGTTGTTTGGGCCTGAGTCGCTACCTTGAAAAGGCTAGCCCACGACTCTAGGGTCTAGAGCCATTCCCTTGCCCTTACAAGCCCGCAGATCAGCCTCAAAGGGGCTAAAAATTATTCCCCCCTAGGGAACAAGACCCTTAAAGGTTGGGTTACCTCATGGGGATGTTAATGATGTAGTGTAAGGTGTGTTTTTGGTGTTCTCTTCGGTACCAATTCCTTAAGGTCATCTAGGAGGTTGAATCTCATATTAGTAGCCTCTCGTCACATGTTTACCCCGGTTGGTCGGTTACTTGGGTAGATGTGGGAAGAGGGTGTTACAGTACATTGGGGAAGTATACAAAGGCCACCTTTCACGATAAGGAAAGTCGAGCAATGACAATCCTTAAGAGAGTTCGCTCATATATGTGGACTTTTCTCGACATATTCCACAACAAATCATTTGTTTTATGTCATTTTTGTTGATGATTTTTCATGAAAGTATTGGATTTCTTCATGCAGAAGAAAGATCAGACCTTCTCCGAGTTTTGTGAGTTCAAGGCACTTGTCGAGAAATATACAGGGAAGAAGGTGAAGTCTCTGAGGAACGAAAAATGGTGGA
The DNA here is from genome assembly GCA_034641835.2 of Pinus albicaulis. Lineage (NCBI taxonomy): Eukaryota > Viridiplantae > Streptophyta > Pinopsida > Pinales > Pinaceae > Pinus > Pinus albicaulis. The sequence continues at coordinate 454,838,597 of CM076582.1, read as the reverse complement.
GAATAAATCTCTAATGAATTCAAGAGCTTTTGTGCCTCAAAAGGAATTCAAATATAATTAATTGCACCTCACAACCCACAACAAAATGGGGTTTCAAAAAGAAAGAATAAATCTATTGTGGGAGCACCACGAGCTATGTTTCATGATCAAGGCCTACCATTGCATCTGTGGGCGGAAGCATGCAATACAACAGTATTTGTGCAGAACAGAAGTCCTCATTGCATATTGCTGAGATTCAACAAGATGATGATCCTAGTGAAAATTAAGCACCTACACTAGGTGGGGCCTACAGGCTATTTTTAGGTTTATGTCTATTTTTAGAATGTTGAGCAAAGTATATTTACAGCGTGAGTCTATTTATAGATGGTTGAGTACATTCTATTTATAGACGAGTTTCTATTCTTAGATGCATGGGCGAAGCCTATTTATAGATCGCATGTCTAAAAATAGAATGCATGTCGATTATTATTATCTTTTAATAATAATTAGACAAAATAATAATCTATTCCCTTGAAGCACTTCAAATCAGTTAACTGAAGTGGCAAACCAGTTAGCTGAAGGAATTTCGAGTTCAAAGGTTGGTTGGTGGGACATGCAAGTGGACTTAGTTGTAACTAAGTGATTTGAAGTTGTAACATAGTTGGATGTGTAGTTATGTGAGTTGTAAAGTAGTTTAACTTAGTTAAGTGAATATAACTCAATTGTGCAAGTTGTAGCTGAAGATACACTAGTGAGAGATCAATGAATTAAATATTAAATTAATTCACATAGAGTGATCTCACATGCAACTGAATATTTACTACTGTTAACGACATGCATGTTAGATCCAGTGGAGACCAAGTTGAGAGGTAGGTGAAAGAGATAATTGACTATCAGTTGTACTATATTGGATTGCACTCTTGCAAGCCAAACACACATTGGATATGCTCATGAGGATTGTGGATTCAAGGAGGTTATGATTGCATCGAATTGGTTTTTGTAATCATCTTGGATTGCGCAATGGAGGCAGGCTGTTGTGAGGCAGCAATTTGGCTAAGGCATTTGCAAATTTCTGCAAGACAGTGTGAGACAATTGTATATTTTACTGAGAGCTCTTGGATTAGATTTTTGTATGAGATTTTTTCATTATCCATGATATACACATAATATATGATAGTGGGGTTTTTTGCTCTATGATTTCTCGATAAAAACATCTGTGTTATGTGTGAATGATCTTTCTTCATGTGTTTGCAATTGGCGATCGTGTTTTAAATTTCTGCAAGAATTTTTGTAGAAGTGATTATGTATTTAACGGTGGCATATAATTGTTAGATCAGGAGAATCCAGGTAATGCATATTTGTATTAAAATTTCTATACCTTTAGTTTTTGGGTTGATTTATTGTTTATGGAAGTCCTGGTTGGAACAAACACTCTGGTGCCCCGGAGAAACTTGGATGGAGACAATTTTGTGATGGTTAGTGACGTCCGACCGTGAGGTGGAATCACTGGTTTTGGGTTGAGATGATTTGGTCTTTGAAACCTATTTTATTGTGGTTTGATGTGTTTGATAAAGTCCCACATTCATGCTTGGAATATGGCATGGGGGTGACTGGCTAAAGTGAGATTTGGCTCAACCATGTCTGTGGTTGAGTGGAACGTGCAAGTCCCATTCCAAGTTAATTTTTACATTCCACAATGAAAGGTTCAATGCCTTGGTATTTGATGAGTATATGCATTGGTTTATATATGGATTCTATTTCTAATGTATCCATGGTATTTCTGTTGGTATTATGCTTATTATAAGCATGTATTGTGACAATGATGAGGTATGTTTCTATCCATGTTTTTACTTGTAAATGAATGCACAATGTATCTATGGTCTAATAGATTGTATTGTAGCTTATGATGTAGGGGAGAAATTTTTCTTAGCCATTCTCAGATTTGTAAGAGACCCATTTATTTAAATCTGCTATTTATGCCTGTAGATGTTATGTTTGTGACATGTTTGACGAAATGCCTGTCATGGCTAGGTGAGGTCAGATGATTTCTTGATGATGTGATTGATTCCATATGTTTTTTTTAATGCTATTTACCCTCTAATGAAGTTACATGAAGTTCTGGGTAGTGACATGGGCTCAGGGGCTAAAAATGTGGCACAAATCCCGCAGCTACATACGAAAAATTTGTTGTTTGGGCCTAAGCCGCTACCTTGAAAATGCTAGCCCACGACTCTAGGGTCTAGAGCCATTCCCTTGCCCTTAAAAGCCCGCAGATCAGCCTCAAAGGGGCTAAAAATTAGTCCCCCCTCAGGGAACAAGGCCCTTGAAGGTTAGGTTACCTCGTGGGGATGTCAATGATGTAGTGTAAGGTGTGTTTTTGGTGTTTTCGTCGGTTCCAATTCCTTAAGGTCATATAGGAGGTTGAATCTCATATTAGTAGCCTCTCGTCACATGTTTACCTCGGTTGGTCGGTTACTTGGGTAGATGTGGGAAGAGGGTGTTACAGTACATTGGGGAAGTATACAAAAGCCACCTTTCATGATAAGGAAAGTCGAGCAATGACAATCCTTGAGAGAGTTCGCTCATATGTGTGGATCATTCTCGACATATTCCACAACAAAGCATAGATATTATGTCATTTTTGTTGATGGTTTTTCATGAAAGTATTGGATTTATTAATGCAGAAGAAAGATCAGGCCTTCTCCAAGTTTTGTGAGTTCGAGGCACTTGTCGAGAAATATACAGGGAAGAAGGTGAAGGCTGTGAGGAATGAAAATGGTGGAGAATACATATCTAATGAATTCAAGAAATTTTGTGCCTCAAAAGGAATTCAAAGGTAATTGATTGCACCTCATAACCCACAACAGAATGGGGTTTCAAAAAGAAAGAATAAATCTATTGTGGGAGCACCACAAGCTATGTTGCATGATCAGGGCCTATCATTGCATCTATGGGTGGAAGCATGCAATACAATAATATTTGTGCAGAACAAAATTCCTCATCGCATATTGTTGAGGTTCAACAAGATGATGATCCTAGTGAAAATTAAGCACCTACACTAGGTGGGGCCCGCAGGCTTTTTAGGTGTATGTCTGTTTTTAGAATGTTGAGCAAAGTATATTTATAGCGTGAGTCTATTTATATATGGTTGAGAAAATTCTATTTATAGATGAGATTATATTTTTAGATGCATGGGTGAAGTCTATTTATAGATCGCATGTCTAAAAATAGAATGCATGTCCATTATTATTATCTCTTAAATAATAATTAGACAAAAAATAATAATCTATTCTATTGAAGCACTTGATTTCAGTTAACTGATGTGGCAAACCATTTGACTGAAGGAATTACGAGTTCTAAGGTTGGTTGGTGGGACATGCAAGTGGACTTAGTTGTAACTGAGTGATACAAAGTTGTAACAGAGTTGGATGTGTAGTTCTGTGAGTTGTAAAGTAGTTTAACTTAGTTAAGTGAGTTAAACTCAGTTGTGCTAGTTGTAACTAGTTGTAACTAAAGACTAGTGAGAGATCAGTGAATTAAATATTAAATTAACTCACATGGAGTGATCTCTTATGCAACTAAATATTTACTACTATTAACTACATGCATGTCAAATCTAGTGGAGACCCAGTTGAGAGATAGGTGAAAGGGACAGTTTGACTATCTGTTATGACATTAGTGGGTGCACTCATGCAACCACACACAAATTGGAGATGCCAATGAGGATTGCGCAGTCAAGGCAAGGTAGTATCTCATTCATTTAGGGATTGTGATCAGCAGGGATTGCATAGTGGAGGCAGGCTATCAGGAGGCAGTAAATTGGTGCATGCATGAGCCAATTTTTGTATGACAGTGTGAGACGATTGTATATTGTACTGAGAGCTCTTGGATTAGAGTTTTGTATGAGATTATTTCGTGATCCATGATATATACGTAATATATGATAGTGGGGTTTTTAGCTTTATGATTTCCCTGTAAAAACATATGTGTTATGTGTGATTGATCTTTCTTCATGTGTTTGCAATTGGAGATTAAATTTCTGCAAAGATTTAAGTAGAAGGACTCTGTATTTAACAATGGCATATAATTGTTAGATTAGGAGAATCCAGGAAATACATAATTGTATTAAAATTTATACATGGTATCGGAGCAAAGAAGACTGCAATATTTAAGCAGTAGCTGAGATTTTTGGTGGAAACAATTCGAATTTGCTGCAAGAATTTATTGGTGCGACAGTTGAGTAAACATCAACATGGTTTTCAATGGTTTGAGGTAGAGTATGCACTCGAGGGTAGCTCAAACTGCATTGCATGGAAGGATACTTGATGGAGGCAGTGCTAGAAGATAATGGCTTGAAGGAATTTATCGACAGTGATGTTCCTAAGCCCACTTCGACAGATGCTACATTACTTGATGTCTAGCAAGAGAAAGTAGCGAAGACGAGAAGGATTATGTTGGAAGGTGTGCGAGACCATATTGTCTCAAGACTTCATGGGAAATTCACTCCATTTGCTATGTGGAAGGTTTTGACGGATCTTTTCCAAAGCAATAGTGACCATAGGAAATTGGCGCTGAAGGATAAACTCAGAAAGATCAAGATGGAGAAGGGCGTCAATATTCCCAAGTTTCTCACAAAGTTTGTCTAATGTCATGGATGAACTAAGGAGTGTGGGAATCACAGTTACTGATGATGATTTAGAGAGTTTGGCTCTCTTGGGACTTCCTAAGAGTTGGCACAGTTATCAAGACTCTGGCAACGGATGGGAAAAACAACCAGATTGGGAACGATTGTGGTCGAATCTAGTGCAGGAGGAGTTCAGGCAGAAAATTAGAGACGACTCTTCATCAAAGCATGATGATGAAGAGGATCGTGCTTTGGATGCGAAGGAAAGGAAAGGGAAGGGGAAGAAATTCCACTCGAAATCTGAGGTTAAAGGCAAGAAGCTGGATTTATCCAAGGTGAAGTGTTTTCACTGTCGCGAACATGGGCATCTCGCCACTAACTGCCCATAGAAAAAGAAGAACAAGAAGGCTATTGGACCTGCAGCTGGTGAGGCCCTTGCCTCCAAATTTGAACTTGATTTCTCTTTGATCACATGCTTGGTTTCAAGCATAATGGGATCGGTGTGGTATCTTGATAGTGGTGCTTCCTTCCCAATGATGGGAGATAAGGAGCTTTTCAGTGACTTGGAGGAGAAAGATCTCCAAATTCATATTGAGATGGGCGACGATGGACGATACAGTCCGACCGGCATTGGTACCATTACCTTTGAGAGGGATTCAGGTAAACCATTTCTAATGAAATATGTTATGCATGTTCCAAGTCTGAAGAAAAACTTGGTCTCAGTCATCATGTTGGAGGACAGAGATTATGATGTTGTTTTCAGCGATGGAAAAGCTTTCCTGCGACATAAAACAATGGATCAAACCAAGAGGATAGGGATTCAAGTCAAGAATCTCTAAAAGCTGGAGGTAGATGGATGCACTGCAATGGTGGGAAAAGCAGGAAAAGTGGTGAGCCAAGATGAGGGTGAATTATGGCATAGGCGATTGGGACATCTTCACCATGGTGCCCTGAAATTTTTTGCATCAGATTTCTACTGGAATTCCCAAGGGTACACTTGCGCAGTTAGATCAGTGCAAGGGATGTACTATGTGGAAGTTTGTAAAGACCACCTTTCATGAAAAGGAGAACCGTGCTTCAATGATCCTGGAGAGAGTTCACATAGATCTGTGTGGGCCATTCTCGATTGCTTCAACAACAAAACATGGGTATTATGTTATTTTTGTTGATGAATTTTCTCGTAGATGTTGGATTTTCTTCATGCAGAAGAAGGATCAAACATTCTCAAAGTCTTGTGAGTTTAAGGCATTGGTTGAGAAAGAGTCGGGGAAGCAAGTGAAGGCTTTGTGGAGCGATAATGGTGGTGAATTAATCTCGAATGAATTCAAAGACTTCTGTAGCAAAGAAGGAATTCGAAGAGAACTCATAGCACCTCATAACCCACAGCAAAATGGGGTTGTGGAGAGGAATAAAAAAATGATTGTGGGTGTTGCATGAGAAATGCTGCATGATCAGGGCCTACCAATGCACTTATGGGCGGAAGCATGCAACACTACAGTTTATGTGCAAAACCGTTGTCCTCATAGAGTACTTGGCATGAGTACACCTGAAGAAGCTTTTACTAGTAAGAAATCACATGTTTCTCACTTTAAGATTTTTGGCTCATCTGTTTATGTGCATGTGACCAAGAACGCCATGAAGAAGCTGGAGCCGACTGCTGAAGTTGGGATATTTATGGGGTACACATAATCATCCCATAATTATTGTGTGTATTTTCCAAACAGTCGAATGACTGTGGTGCAATGGGGTATAAAATTCAATGAGGAGAAAGCCATGAAGTTGTCACTTGAGAGGGAACTAGACATGCATGCAGAGGAGGAACTTTTGGTTCCCAAATATGAGTCTCTAGATGTGATCAGCCACAAGAGGGGGTTCATGGAATGGAGAAGTCCACTCACACGGAGCCAAACATCAGAACTAATAGAAAGCGTACCACATAAGCTGAGAGGCTGAAGCTTGATGCGGCACAAAATGTAGGATTCCCTACTTCACAGCGCAGACAGAGACAGTCTCCTGACCAATTCACTGGATACATGGCTCTCATAAGAAAATGTATTGTGACTGAGCCATCTTCCTAACAGGAAGCAGTGCAGGCTAGTCGACATGGGTAGATGTAATGGTGGAGGAGTATGACTCCATTGTTAGAAACAGTGCTTGGGAAATTGTTCCAAGGTCGGTTGATAAATCAGTGGTAGGTTCAAGATGGATCTACAAAGTAAAGCAAGTTGTTGATGGGAGTGTTGAGAAATACAAGGCCAGATTTGTGGCCTAGGGCTTCTCACAGATCAAGGGGATAGATTATGAAGAAAACTTTGCGCCTGTCGCACGGTGTTCTTCCATAAGGGCCATCCTTGCCGTCCCAACGCAGATGGGTTGGCACATTCATCAGATAGATGTGAAGACTGCATTCCTTAATGGGATCATTGAGGTAGAAGTGTACATTGAGCAACCTGAAGGATTTGAGATCTTCAGCAGCGAGTCACATATGTGCAGACTCAAAAGAACGATGTATGGGTTGAAGCAAGCACCCCGTGCTTGGTACACTTGGATCGATAGCGATTTCACCGGACTTGGCTTCACCAAGAGTGAGGCGGATGAAAACCTATACCAGATTGTGGTGGAGGGTAAGCTTTTAATCATTGTTCTTTATGTTGATGATTTAATACTGACTGGTGATGAGAATTTGATACACTCATGCAAGGAGGACCTTGCAAAGGAGTTTGAGATGAAGGATATGGGCCTCCTTCACTATTTCCTTGGATTGGAAATATGGCAGCGAGATGGTGATATTTTTGTGTCTCAAGGAAAGTATGCAAGGGAGATACTGGGTAAGTTTCACATGGAGGGCTGCAAACCCATGGATACTCCTCTTCCAGGAAACTGGAGGAAAGAGGATGCTACATCTGGAGAGGTAGTGGATGCTACTGTCTTTGACAGTTCGTGGGTTTGCTAATGTATATAGTAATTACAAGACCGAACATATGCTATGCGGTGAACCAACTTAGTCAAGCGATGGTTAAGCCTACCAAGCTATTTTGGAAGGCAAGCAAGCATGTCCTGAGATATCTCACGGGCACATCTGAGTATGGCTTATGGTATAAATAGATAGATGAGGTGAAGTTTGATGGCTTCATGGATGCAGAATGGGTGAGTAGTGCAACGGATAGAAAGAGCACATCAGGAGGGGTCTTCAGTATCAGATCTACAATTTTTTCTTAGTACAATAGGAAATAGAGATCTGTGGCACTTAGTTCAGCGGAAGCGGAATACATGGCAGCAATTCAAGATGCATGTGAGGCTATCTGGATGAGAAAGATCTTGGTTGGTTTGTTTGGTTCTCATTTAGATCCTACAGTGATTCATTGTGATAATCAGAGTTGCATGAAACTGTCGATCAATCATGTTTTTCATGATATATCTAAGCATATAGATATCCAATATCATCATATCAGAGTTTGTGTGCAGCGGAAGATCATGTTGCTTCAGTATATTCCTATAGAGGATCAGGATGCAGATATTCTGATGAAGGCGCTCACCAGGAGAAAATTCGAATACCATAGAGGCAGGATCAGGGTGAAGGATAATTCCTTTCTTGTTGAGAGGGAGTGTTGAGATTCAACAAGATGATGATCCTAGTGAAAATTAAGCACCTACACTGGGTGGGGCCCGCAGGCTATTTTTAGGTGTATGACTATTTTTAGAATGTTGAGCAAAGCCTATTTATAGCATGAGTCTATTTATAGTTGGTCAAGCAAATTCTATTTATAGATGAGTTTCTATTTTTAGATGCATGGGCGAAGTCTATTTATAGATCACATGTCTAAAAATAGAATGCATGTCGATTATTATTATCTCTTAATAATAATTAGACAATAAATAATAATCTATTCTCTTGAAGCACTTGATTTCAGTTAACTGATGTGGAAAACCAGTTGACTGAAGGAATTACGAGTTATAAGGTTGGTTGGTGGGACATGCAAGTGGACTTCGTTGTCACTGAGTGATACAAAGTTGTAACATAGTTGGATGTGTAGTTATGTGAGTTGTAAAGTAGTTTAACTCAGTTAAGTGAGTTAAACTCAGTTGTGATAGTTGTAACTAGATGTCACTATAGATACACTAGTGAGAGAGATCAGTAAATTAAATATTAAATTAATTCACATGGAGTGATCTCACATGAAAATGAAGATTTACTACTGTTAACTACATGCATGTCAAATCTAGTGGAGACCCAGTTGAGAGATAGGTGAAAGGGACAGTTTGACTATCTGTTGTGACATTAGTGGGCACACTCATGCAACCACACGCACATTGGAGATGCCAATGAGGATTGCGTAGTCAAGGCAAGGTAGTATGTCATTCATTCAGGGATTGTGATCAGCATGGATTGCGCAGTGGAGGCAAGTGGAGGCAGGTTGTTTGGAGGCAGTAAATTGGTGCATGTGTGAGCCAATTTTTGTATGACAGTGTGAGATGATTGTATATTGTACTGAAAACTCTTGGATTAGATTTTTGTATGATATTGTTTCATGATCCATGATATATACATAATATATGATAGTGGGGTTTTTAGCTTTATGCTTTCCCGGTAAAAACATCTATGTTATGTGTGATTGATCTTTCTTCATGTGTTTGCAATTGGCGACTAAATTTCCGCAAAGATTTAAGTAGAGTGATTATGTATTTAACAGTGGCATATAACTGTTAGATCAAGAGAATCCATGCAATACATAATTGTATTAAAATTTCTACACATACTTGGGATGAGTACACCAAAGGAGGATTTTTCAGGTAAGAGACAGGATGTGTCATTTTTAAATTTTTTTGGTTCATCTGTTTATTTCCATGTGACCAAAGATGCCAAGAAGAATCTAGAGCCAATAACAGAGTTGGGGATATTTGTGGGGTACACTGATACACCTCACAACTATGAGGTGTACTTGCTAGCACACAGGATGACAGTAGTAAGAAGAGATGTGAAATTTGATGAAGAAAAATTCATGCGATTATCCCTTGAGAGGGAGCTTGAGTTGCATGCAGTTGAGGAGCTCTTAGCTCCAAAGGATGAACCTCAGGATGTGGAGCGGACATAAGAAGAGGAGTAGAAGGTGGTAGAAACCACTCATGGAGAGCCATCTACCCGAGATGGAAGGAACTAGCGCACCAGAGAGGCTGACATATTATTGCTGGATGAGAGAGATAATGTGGGAGCACCCACATCACAACGCAGACAGAGAAGGTCCCTAGAGAAGTACATTGGATACATGGCTCTTATGAGTGGAGGTATTGAGATATAACCATCCTCTTTTGAGGAAACAATGCAATAACCAGTGTGGGTTGATGCCATGGTTGAGGAGTATGACTCCATTATCAGAAGCAATGCATGGGAATTTGTCCCAAGAACAATGGGGAATGTTGAAATTCAACAAGTTGATGAGCTTAGTGAAAATTAAGCACCTTCACTAAGTGGGGCCCGTAGGCTATTTTTAGGTGTATGTCTATTTTTAGACATGGAGAGAACATTCTATAAGTTGTAGGATGTTATTTGTAGATGGTTGATCAAGTTGGAAAAATAGATGAAATTCTATTTTTAGAAGATTGGGCGAAGTCTATTTATATATCGTTAATCTAAAAATAGATGCATGTCGATTATTATTAGCCCTTAATAATAATCCGACAATAAATATCAACCTATTCTCTTGGAGCACTTTATTTCAGTGAACATATTTGGAAAATCAGTGGGCTGAAGGAATTACACAATTCCTAGGGTGGTTGGTGACTCATGCATGGAGGACTCAGTTAGAACTGAAGTGGCAGAGTTGCAGCAGAGTTGGAAGAGTTGTTATTTAGTTTAACTCAGTTAAGTGAGTTAAACTCAGTTGTGATAGTTGTATCTAGTTCTAACTTAAGATACACTAGTGAGGGTTGAGTGAATTAATTAGTTAATTAATTCACAACTAATAAATCACTTGCAACTAAACAAATACAGTTGTTAACTACTTGCATTTCAGTTCCAGTGGAGACCCAATGGAGAGATAGGTGAAAGGGTGAGATGGACTATCTATTGTGACTATAATGATGCATTCAATGCAACTGACACACATTGGAGATGCCAATGAGGATTGTGCAGTCAATGCAAGGCCAATTTGAATTCATTTAGGGGTCTTCTTCTGTAGGGATTGCATAGTGGAGGCAGGTTGTCAGGAGGCAAGAAATTGGTGCATAGATATGCAAATTTCTGCATGACAGTGTGTAATGATTGTTGATTGTACTGAGAGCTTGATGTACTAAGTTTTGTATGAGATTATTACATGATTCCATTGATATACATAATATATGATTGTTGGGGTTTTTAACTTTAAGCTTTCTCGTTAATCAAAGGTGTTTATGTGTAATTGATTTTCTTCATGTGTTTGCAATTGGCGATTTAATTTCCGCAAAGAATTAAGTGGAAGGATTTTGTATTTAACATAAGATTAATTTTTTAGATCAGGAAAATCTGGTAATACTATCAGTATTAATAAATTTCTACAAGGAAGTCAGTTGTAGGATCCATATGGGTCTACAAGGTGAAGCAGGCAGCAGATGGGAGTGTGGAGAAACACAAGGCTATATTTGTGGCCAGAGGGTTCTCTCAGGTGGAGAGGATTGATATGATGATACTTTTGCACCAGTCACAAGGTACTCATCTATTATATCCATCCTTGCACTCTCAACGAAGATGGGATGGAAGATACATCATATGGATGTAAAGACAACCTTTCTCAATGGCGTTATTGAGGAAGAAGTGTACATTGAGCAGCCGAAAGGTTTTGAGACCTTAAACAGGGAGTTGCATGTGTGCAGACTCAAGAGAGCACTGTATGGGCTGAAGTAAGCACCCCATGCTTGGTACACTGGGATTGATAGTTATTTCACCCAGTTGGGCTTCACCAAGGGTGAAGTAGATGTGAACCTATATTATATTGTGGTTGATGGTAAGTTTTTTATTATTGTGCTTATGTTGATGATCTAATACTAACAGGTGATGAGCAACTCATAAAGTCTTGCAAAGATGATCTTGCAAGAGAATTTGAGATCAAAGACATGGGGATCTTGCACTATTTCCTTGGATTGGAAATATGGAAAAAAGACGGGGAGCTATTTGTATCTAAGGGAAAGTATGCCAAGGAGATTCCAAGTAAGTTCCACATGGAGGGTAGCAAACCCATGGATACTCCTCTTGGAGGAAACTAGAGGAAGGAGGATGCTACTTCGGGCGAAGTAGTGGATGCTACTGTTTACAGGCAGCTAGTGGGTTCACTCACATTTTTGGTGAACATACGACCCGACATATGATACACAGTTAACCAGCTGTGCCAAGCTATGGGTAAGATGACAAAGCTCTTTTGGAAGGCATGGAAGCATGTGTTGAGATATCTCAGGGGCACAAAAGAATATGGATTATGGTACATACACACAGAGGGAATGAAACTTTAAGGCTTCACCGATGCATATTGTGCATGGAGTCCATCTGACAAGAAGAGCACGTCAGGAGGCATCTTCAACATAGGATCAACATCAGTTTCTTAGTACAATAGGAAACAGAGATCAGTTGCACTTAGTTCAACAAAGGTAAATTACATGGCAGCCAATCAGGAAACATGCGAGGCCATATGGATGAGGAAGATACTCGTTGGTTTATTTGGACAACAGATGGATCCGACGATGATACATTGCAATAATTAGAGTTGCATCAAACTCTCGGTTAATCTAGTATTCCATGATAGGTCCAAGCATACTGATATCTGGTATCACCATCTCAGAGATTGTGTTCAAAGGAGGATTATGTCATTAGATTACATTCCCACGGAGGAGCAGGATGTAGACATATTGAAGAAGGCACTGACAAGAAGAAAATTCGAATTTCATAGAGATAGGATCAGGTAGCATACAATCCCTTTCTTGTTGGGAGGAAGTGTTGAAATGGCACCCCAAAGGGGGCTTCTGATTTAATTTTCCCTTAATTAAATTGGAAGAGAAATTGTAATTTCATCTCATGACATCTTGTATCAGTTAACTAAGTCAGAATAACTGAGTTAGCTTAGGAAATTTGAGTTGAGGGTCTAAGAGGATGCATGTAGAATTTTCCCATGATTTAAGGGGTCCAGTTACAGCTATTTGTGAGTTGTAATTAGTTAACTCAAGAAATTGAGTTAAAATCAGTTTAACTAGTTCTAACTGAGTGATGAGATAGTGAGAGGTCAAGTGAATTAAATCTGATTTAATTCACAAGTAGTACTTAATCAATTAATTGATAGTTCAGTATAGATATTATTGCATGTCAGTTTTAAGGAAGGCCCATTTGAGACTGAGGTTAAAGGGATGATAACTATTAATTGTATAAATATAAAATTATACAGGTCAGTTATAGAGCTAGTTGGAGGCCTAGGAAGGATTGCACAATCAAACTAAGGGATTTTCCTATTTAATAGGGATTTAATTCCGCAAGGAATGCGTGAGCAAGGCAGGTTGAGCAGAGGCATAGAATTGGCTAAGTATTTGTTTGATTTTTCCTAGATCAGTGATACATTTGGCAATGTAGGAGTTTCTCTTAAGAGAGAAAGCATTGTATTGTTTCATGATCCTTGACTTTATACAATATACAGATAGCGAGGTTTTAGGCAGTGTGCTTTCCCGAGATACATCTTGTGTTGTGTGATTGATTGTGTCTTTCTCTTACTTGCTTATGTGATTTTGCGATCATTTTTATTTCTGCAAATTGTATAAGGATTCAATATCTTGTTTTAGTACATTATAAGATCGGATTGAATCTCGTCGTTAATTTTTCTACAACCTTGCCATTTCCGGGTAGCCTTGATGAGATGGGTTCTCATAATTTGGTTGAGATGGATTGTTGGATGGATTCAAAGCTGAGTGAGGTGGATCTCTGAAATGACAACCACATGGCCTAGTGGTCCCTGAACTGAACTGTGGATAACGGTAAAGCCACTGGCCTAGTAACCCCTAAACCGAACTGAGGGTTATGGTAAAGCCAGTATTGTGTGCCTCGGTGGGCCTGGGAATCCTTTTCAGTGAATGACGAGATATACGATAAAGCCAAGACGTGGATTGCCTTCCGTTGGGCCTAGTAGTCTCGGGACGGGATGTACGGTAAAGCCTAGAGAGTGGGTCTCGGTGTAGGGCCAAGTGATCCTTGGATCAAACTGTGGATTACGGTAAAGCCAAAGAAACTAGGAGGAACTAAAATTCCTCATAGTGTAGGTGGAGAACTCTGGTAGCCTCCATGCTTGTTTGGTTAATTTTGGTTGGTTATGAGTACCACATTCATGCTTGGAATATGGCATGGGGGTTATTGGCTGAAGAGAGATTTGGCTCAGCCAATCTATGGTCGGGTGGAACCTGGTAGTCCCATCCCTGGATATTCATTAATGAGAAATTCATTCCCTTTGTATTTAATGTGTAAAAGTACTGATTTATATGTGGATTCTATGGCTGATGTATTCATGGTATTTCTGTTGTTATTTTGATGATTATGAGCATGTATTATGACAATGATGATGTATGGCTCTCCTCATGTTTTCATTTGTAAATGAATAAAAAATGTATCTACGACCTAATAGACGATAATGCAACTAATGATGTAAGGGAACAATGATTCTTAGCGATTCTCAGTTAAGTACGAAACCCCTATGTTCAAATCTGTTGTTTACACATGTAGTTTTCATGTTTGTGATGTGTTTAACAAAATCTGTCATGGATAGTAGGGGTCCATATGAGTCCTTGTTGATATAATTTCTTTAGCATTATTGTTATGTTGTTACAAATCATCTTTGAACTTGTCATGTGAACTGGGTTATGGGACTGAAAAAGTGGCTCAAATCCTGGGGACGATGGCACAACACTAGGGAATTTAGTCACTGGACGTTGGCATGCAGGCTTATGCATGCATCTAGAGCCTCCTAGAAGCAGGCATGCAATCCTATGCATGCGTCTATAGGTCCAGGAGCTCAAAAGATCAGTGGGACCTAGGGATAGGATGCCTAAATGGTTAGGTTGGCTCCTGGGGGTGTTATTGTTGATGTACAATGTCTGTGTGATATATTTTCGTCGATTCCACTTCCTTAAGGTCATCTAGGAGGTTGAATCTCATCATAGTACCCTCTCGTCGCATATTTACCCCGGTTGGCTGGTTACTTGGGTAGATGTGAGAAGAGGGTGTTACACCTTTGCTGAAGATCACATCATAACCACAGTCTTCCAAAACTGCAACAAATATGAGATTTTTCTTTAGGCCCGGAACAAACATGACATCCTTAAGTCTGAGAGGGGATCTCGACTCCCTCTGAAAGGTGACCATACCAACCCTGATCACGTTGTACCTTCCGTCGTCCCCTAGCACAATGTGCATATGCAAATCTTTCTCCTCCGGGTCACTAAACTCTCTACACCCCGTCATGTGGAACGATGCACCTGAGTCCAAGTACCACATGCTCCCCATCACTATGCTGGCCATGTATGTGATAAGGGTAAATTCAAGCTCGAACTGTGAAGCCAAGGCTTTACCTACTGCTCCTTTTGAGTTCTTATTGTTTTCCTTTTTGTGTGGACACTTCGTGACATAGGGCCCAAATTCACGACATTGGAAGAATTTATTTTTTGACAAATCTTTCTTCTTGCCCCCTTGGCTGGATTCAGGTTTGGTTTGAGATTTCTTCCCTTTTCCCTTCTTTCCCTTTTCAACCAATGAAATTTTTTCTTCATCCTCGCCCTTGGATGAAGTTCCATCTATGCTATTCCACCCTATTTCCTCCTGTACCAAAATAGACCATAAGCATTCCCAATTTGGTAATTTATCCTTGTCGTTCACCAAATCTTGGTAGCTATGCCAGTTCTTGGGAAGGCATATAAGGGATAGGATTACCAAATCATCATCTAAAACAATAACACCAAATCCTACACGCTCATTACAAACTTGTGTGAACCTGCTGAGATACTGCGTGATAGTGTCATTCTTTTGCATCTTGATATTTCGAAGTTTATCCTTGAGCGACAGCTTTTTGTGGTCACTACTATTCTGGAACAAATCTGTTAGTGTTTACCACATTGCATAAGGAGTTTCTTTCCCACAAATATTGGTGACAATGTGGTCCCGTACTCCTTGGCTACATATTTCTTCCATTGAGCAAGGTTTTGGCCATTAAATGCTCATGGTTTTGCAATATTTGTCTTCATGTATTCTAGAAATCCATTATCATTTAATACTGCCTCCATGTGATCCTTCCATGCAATGAAATTAGAGGTGCATTCCAAGGCATACTCTAGCCTCAACTTGTTGAAGGTCACATTCTCAACTCTGAAGAGATCTTGCTACACTGAACTACAAATTCGAACCTCCTGAGAAACAACATCGAAAATCCCGCTCTAATGTGAATCATGCTCCGATACCATGTAGAAATTGTGGTGTAGATTTGCAAATGCTCATGAAGTTTTAATCAAAATCATAAGACACAAACCTACTCTACTGCTCCGCGGAAGTTAATTCACAATTTAAAACATAAATTTTAGACGTGAAATAAGAAATAACACACATGCACATAATATTTTTTTTCAGGGGTAAGTAATCTGGTAAAAACCCCAATGCCTACTTGCATTAATCTAATGAATAGAGATGTATTACGCTTTGCTCAACTAAGCACAACCTGCAAGTGAATAACCTATCTCTCTGCTCACTGAGAAGCTCTGACCCAAACTTAGTCTGTTATTGCCTTTGTTTGAGCCCCTATTTCCTTGCACAATTCCTTGAGAAATTAGCCCCCTATTATTTAGGAATTTCTACAAAATGGATTGCGCAATTCCCAAGGTTGATCGTGTGTCTGCATGCAACACTTGTACACTCAAGATTAGTCTACAATTGATGTTACACTACCTTGGAATCTCCACCACAGCTGGGGAACTCGAATTCTCTGCATGCACTGGCTATTTTGGGCTGATTGACCAGTTAAATAGATGATCACTGAGTTTGACTAAAGTCCCACTGCACAACCTACCTTCCACTAGTTCCTCCAATAAATGGAACTCGTTTAATTGAAAATAACTTGAGATAACTGACCTTGATTGCTACAAATTAGCAATCACATATGCTTAAGTGAACTCTAACTCCTCCAACTCAAATTTATTGAGTAAACTGGGTGGCATAAGCCATGTCACACAAGTTAACTGCATCCAAGTTGTCTGTTGATGCGGAAATTCGAATTTTCTCAATTATTTAATCAATGTAAAATCAATTTGATAATTTCTTACTTCATTTTTCAACATATATGACTGCTTTACAGGCTTTGATGTTTTGTTATAACTACATAGCCAATAGGAAAATTAAAGACAACCAAACTTATATAGCGCTGCTAGACATTCTCAGACTTTTTAAATTTTGGATGGCTTACAATGCAATCAGATGGCCAACACACCTGGTTTCGAGTGGGCAGGTTGAGGCCATTATGGCCACGATGGATATGAATGTAAAACTTGCCTGCTTTTTTGAAATGGAATCGAAAAAAACTACCAAACTTAAAATAAAATAAATAATATTATGATAAAAAATAATTTTCAATAGTTTTCTTTCAAAAGAAAACTAAAAATAGTAAAAGTCTATGGAAACTATTAATTTATTTATATTTTTGAATAATTTTATTGGTTTGAGAGTGGTTCTATTACTAGTAACAAAAGCAAAAGCTTACTCTATTAAATAAATATTTATATTAGAGACTATACATTCATATTACAAAATTATTTATTGGTTTGTTTGTCATTATACTTAATTGTTTTTTATTCTTTTGAATGGTTTTATTTATTTTATCTTTTTAAATAGTTTCTAGTAGGGTACTACTATTGATACCCATTGTTATTTAAAAAAACAAAAAAAAACTAATAACGCCTAATAATAATTAAAAGAAATACTATTTACTCTATTCTCATGAGAGTATATATATTTGAATTTCTCTTTTTTTTCTTTCTTTTCAAGGTATTTATTTGCATGTTTTGATAAGTCCTAATGATAAACCACAATTGGTAGATCAACCCAAAAAGATTTACTCATTAGTCAAATTAGCAAGGCCTAATCGAAAGGCTTCAAAGAGAGAGATTTGACGTGGTGACCTCTCAATAGACGAAGTATTTAGCAACATGAACTTGACCAAATAAACTACCCTTAAAACTATATTTTTTAAAATATTTTTATCTATGATAATTTATTGTTTATCATGTAATTTATAACTAATATCATAATATAAAATATTTCCAACCATTAATTTATTTTATATTTTTTCAATTTACGAGTAGTTAATATTCAATTTATTTCATCCTTTGGAAAAAAAAAAATTGCTTTTCGATTTTTTTAAAAGTAAATTAAAAATAGTAAAAGTTTATAGAAATTATTAAATCATTTTAATTTTGGAATGGTTTTACTGTTTTATTTTATTTTTTAATTCATGGTATGATGAGATTGAATGATTTTATTGTTTTATTTTTATTTTTTATTCATGGTTTGATTTGAAATGGACCTTTATAAACGAAACTCACTCCATTAGAAATTTACCTATAAATCCAAGCAAGGTTCCACCAATTTTAGGGACCCATTTTTCGAAAAAGGAGGAGGAAGTTTGTCTCGCGATTAAGTTACTCCAAATTTCATTAACTCACCTCATAAACCCTACTCGCATTCCATGGGAACAAAATTTACCCCCTTTAATGAAAGCGCAAGCATGGTTTGAGTCGGTGAGGCCATTAATGAAAGCAAGGGCAGTTTTCTTTTTAAGGGATTTTAGGGAGGGTGTAGTGTGCTCTCTCAAAGCTCGGGCTTTGAATACTTATTTATATACCAGAGTCCCATGTGAGAGGTAGCATAGCACCCGTCCGATCAGATGGGAGTTAGCGAGTCCTGATCGTTGGATCTGGTGGAGATCTGTATAAATTTTTATTATAAGAAAGTTGGAGGGATGATCTCAGGTTTCCTCTTGGTTCTGTGATGTGTTTGTTTGTTGCTCTGTGAAAGAGTCGCAATATAGCAAACAGCAAAGGAGCCCTTTTTGAGAAAGTGGACGGAGGGGACTTTAGGTGATTTGCGAGATCTGACGGCCCATCTCCTCTTTTTTGTTACCCAGCCGCATCTTATGTAGGCGCGCCGCTCTGCTCTCGAATATTTGGATATACCCTCTTACATATACATATTCTTTTTCTTGTTCTTTAGATTCAACCCTAATATGGGTTCCTTGCCCTGATCAGTGTATATTTTAGAGGGTTTAAGAAGGGTTTTTATCTTCCAAGAAGCTAGCTTTGGGAGCAAAGCTTATTTTTATTTTTGAAAGGAGCAATGGATTCTGATCATGGCAAGATTTTTATCGGAGGAATATCATGGGATACCTCTGAAGAGAGGCTCAAGGACTATTTCGGTCAATACGGCCAGGTGGTGGATGTTGTCATTATGAAAGACAGGACTACTGGTCGAGCAAGAGGTTTTGGGTTTGTGGTCTTTGGAGACCCTTCTGTTGCAGATCGAGTTATTCAGGAGAAGCACACTATTGACGGCAGAACAGTAAGTATATTGACCCTTCTTAACCCCTTGTTCTTTAAGCACAGTCAGATAAATGCAAATTTGGGTATCATCCCATCTTCCAGTTAATTTCATTAGGTTTTCTGTTTGAAATGAGCTGTTTTAAGGTTTTTTATACCATTGAAAATCGTGCTAGTCTCAGCCCCCTCAGTCAAGGGTCACATTTTGCTTTCGGGCCTGTACTGTTTGTACAGTGCATGTGTTTAGCATCTATGAATTCATGATCATGCTTAGACAATGCTGCTTGATGACTATTGTGCGATTGTACCTTTAATCTTTGGCTTCTCTTGTGTTTTTTTGGTTTTTGCCAATTCTAACGAGTTGAGGATAATTGTCTAATTCATTTTCTGCTCCCCACAAGACCAAAACCTTTCCGTATGCCTGTAGGAACTACATAGCCAAGACACTTAACAAAATCTGAACAATGAATAGTTTTCTGAGTATGCTGATCAACTCGACATCTCAATCATGAAGCTTTCCAGACTGTAGAGCTTCCAAACCTAAATAGTAAGCACCACCGTTTTCTATAGTTTCAGTGTTCCAAAAATCTAAATGTGAAGTTGCCTAGGTTTTCCAAACGCCTCGAATTGCATGTTCTAAAATTATCTTGGATTTTAAAATATTAACATTGATATATAACCAAACCAATCTGTAGGACTGGGAGAATTTTTGTACGCTTCTATTCCTGTCTGTCTTAATTTGAAAATTTTCCTTCAAATACCCCTTGTCTTGATTTATGTCTTAGTTCTTGGTGCTGGGACACACTGGTTTGTTGGCAGGGGCCTATATTTTATATTCGTATTGTCGAACAATTATGATTATTTTCATGATAATATTTTGGCAATTCCATTGAAGTAGTCACTCAAATTCTAGGGTTATCCATATATTAGTTGGAACATTTTATACTCACCCTATGTACCAAAATATCAATAATGAATAGCTTGAATATACCAAAAAAGGTTGTCAGCCAACTCGTTGAGTACATCGATGAATGTTCCTCCACCAAAAATGTTACACTTCTTCTTGCTTGAGCAAATGTTACACTTCTTCTTGCTTGAGCAAGGAGATGGTAAGTAGTGTGTAAGCCGAAGAAGTGATTTTATCCTTCCAAAAAAAGCATCTTCTCGACTAATAAGCACATTCACATAAAAACACAATACACTGGGAATTGTCACAGTGGTCTCCCACGAAGTAGTCAACCGACTTCTGTTAACATTATCTGCCAATACTTACATTACTAACAACACCTAGCAACACCTGACAATATTGTTATTAAATCATTGTACCAGAAAATAAATAAACTTTCCTCTAAAAGATGTAGGTTTTCATAAATTAAGTGTAGTTTCACAAAATTTTAGCTTTTGGAAGCTCTTCATAATGAGCTTTGCCAACTTGTTGATTTCCACTATTCAGTGGCTTCCCACTAAGTAGTCAATTGACTTTATCTGCTAACATTTACATGTGACATTACTAACACCACCTCACAATGCCTGACATTATAGTTATCAAAAAATTGTACTGGAAAATAAATAAGATTTTATTTCAAAAGATGTAGGTTTTCATAAAGTGTAGTCTTGGAAAATTCTAGTTTTTGAAAGCTGCTCTTAATAATGAGGACTAGTTGTTTTACACTGATTCTTTTGAGGTTCCTCAAAGTATTTATTACATTCGTCTTTATACTCCAAATTGCTTAAGTCTTGATAATATCAATACCTCAATACACTGATTCCAGAAATTTGAGAGACGACTAGTTGTTTCTGACTGAGATGCATTGGAGGTTCCTCAAGAGTCCAAGTACTCATTACATTCTTCTTGAGTCTTCAAATTGCATTCATTAAGTTTACAAGGTCCTCATAATTTCAATACCTCAATGCTGATATTCCCAGGAAATTTTGAGGTTTTTAGTTGTTTGTGGCTGTGCTTTCCAAAATTGTATCTTATAATTAAAGCTTGCCACAGCATCTTTTAATCCCATAGGGAAAAATGTCAAATCTATTGGCATCAATAAACTACACTCAGGTTTTGACTATCAATTTTTTGTATACCAAATCCTCAAATATACAATTTTCTTGAATCTCCTTCAATGTAGATGTTTAAAATTCATTATAGAAGTACCTTCCTAGGACTTTCTGTTTTTGAATTATTGAATCCTCCAGAGGTTTCCATAAATATCATGAGGTCCCAAATATTTTCAGATTTGCTATTGGTATTGTTATCCTCAGAAGATAGTCACTGTATTTAGATGATTACTTGCTTCAAGTGCTTCATATCTCTAGTGAGTTTTGACTCTTGAGAATACATCAGCAGTAAGAACAATGTTGAAGTTCTTAAATGACTATTTTTTCCCAGGCTTATTCCCTATCAGTCAGAATCAACACAAAGTGTCCAACCTACAACATTTAGTGGTTCAAAATGCCTGTAATAACTCTGTCTAGACTCTAAGGTCACCATGCATCTTGACCCTCGAAAGTGTTGTTCAATTTCTCTAATTATGTGCAATATACATCTTCCATCAGTTTCTGGTTTAATTGATGAAGGGTGGGGTGGGTGTTTTCTATGTGAATGTTTGCTTCTTGTTCATTCTTTAACTGTAGTTACTGTCTATATCACTATGTACATTGGCCTTGAAAAAGTTGTTTGATTTTTCAATCATGTGTTATGTACATCTGCCAATCAGTTTTTTTTAATTTTTGAAGGGTGGTGTGGGTGCTTCCTCTTTCAATGTTTGCTTGTTGCCTCTTTGATTGCAAGAGGTTTGCATGGTTAGTTTTTTCCTTGCTTAAGTAGTATAGTTGTGCGTAGGTTGAAGCTAAAAGGGTTGTACCAAGGG
This sequence comes from Pinus albicaulis, assembly GCA_034641835.2. Classification (NCBI taxonomy): domain Eukaryota; kingdom Viridiplantae; phylum Streptophyta; class Pinopsida; order Pinales; family Pinaceae; genus Pinus; species Pinus albicaulis. The sequence goes on along the minus strand of CM076582.1, from coordinate 454,816,556 downwards.
ATGAACAACAAAATGTTCAGAGGAATAGCAATATGGCAGGACCTAGGACTAAGAAGATTTTTGTTGGTGGGTTAGCACCCACTGTTACTGAGGATGACTTCAGAAAGTATTTTGAGCAGTTTGGTAATATAACAGATGTAGTTGTAATGTATGATCACACTACACAAAGGCATCGTGGTTTTGGGTTTATTACTTATGATTCGGAGGATGCAGTGGACAAAGTTCTTCAGCAGACATTTCACCAGCTCAAGGAAAAGACTGTGGAGGTGAAGCGGGCCATTCCCAAGGACATGTCTCCAGGAAATACAAGAGGTTCTGCAGGACGTGGAGCTAGTTTTGGTGCACCATATATGCAAAGCTATGGACCAAATCCTGTTGGGGCTTATGGAACACGCCCACCTATTGCAGGTACTGGATACCCTCCTTATGCTGCAGCGCCTGGCTATGGACCTACTGGGTATGGAAGTACACCAGGGTATGGGACAAGTATGAATGGTGGATATGGTGCAACGCCTGTATATGCAGCAGCTGCAGGTTATGCAGGAGGTGGAGCGGGATCTTATGGAGCTGGATTTAGCAATGCACCTGGTAGCACTACGTATGGTACTGGAACTGCTGGTTATGCCGCTACTCCTGTACCTGCTCCCTATGGAAATGCTCCTGTTGCCAGAACTGGCTGGGGAGCTACTGCTGGATCCCCAGGATATGCAGCTGCAGGAGCAGGTTCTTGGGGTTCAGCAGCTCCTTCAGGACAGCCTGCTGGAGCTGCACCTGGCTATGGATATGCAAGTAGTGATGCTGGCTATGGCAGCAGAGGTGACAGTGGTTACATGCAAGCAAGCAGTGGTTATGGGCCTCCTTCTGGCGGAGCTAGTGCAGGAGGCTATCCAGGAGGATATGGGGATGCACATGGTAATGCTGGTTATGGGAATTCATAGAAATTACCCATATTAGAATAGTTCTGTAGTGCCATGGGCTCCAAAGCAGTAGGGCATGGAAGGGAAGACTAGTACAATTCCAGTGCTGTCTTTATTGATGGATCTAGTTATTTGTAATTGCAGTATATTTATTTTCTCCAAATTACTATGAAAAGGAGATTATTTGAACTACTATTACTCTCTTGTATCTTTCTCTTAAAAATGTTTTTGTAGTGCCAGCTAATATCTTTGCAGGTGATAGCTTCAAGAGAAGAGTTTGCAGGCATTGGCTAAGCCATTATATGTGGCTCTGCTTTTGCAACCATGCATGTTGTACGAAATCTTAGGTTCGATTTCAGGAGACTAGTTAGCTCAATAGGGATTCACACCTCACTGATGTGGGTTTTGGCACTTCTAAGAATATCTTGAAGTTTCCTATTTTTGAAGGGTTGTTGTAGGCATTTAAGTTTCACAAATTATTGTAAACCAAGATCTATTATGTTAATTTCTGATTGATGTTGAGCTGTTCACTTTGCCTTACTCTTTTATGACCATGCATTGGTCTCAGGTCATCTCTCCACCTTTCTGTAAATGCCAAATCAATTTTAGCAAGCAGTGAATGGAATATGTATTGTGTAGGATGATGCATGCTTTTTAGGTTTATATATGTGTTATTATTTTAGCCAATTTTGTTCATTCTTCCAGGGCAGGGCCAGGGCACAGCTGCAGCCAATCTGATAATAGTATTCTGTAGGTCTGTACAGATTAGTCTAAAAAGTGTGTAAATGTGAAATAACTAGTTTTTATTTATATTTGAATGTATGTACTTGATTGCATAAAATTTCTGGAACGTCATGAACTGTCTCTTTGGATTTTTTTACTCCACAAATCTTATGTGCTTTTGCTGTTCGGATTGCTACATGTGGATTTTTATGTATGGTATTGTTATGAAATTTTTTACATGTAACGTGCATTGTGTTTGCGGTAAATACTAGGTTTTAACATGTTTAATGGTAAATTTAATTTTAGACAAATGATTTTTGTTTGTGGTTGATATCATCATCTAGTTTTGAAAACAAAATTGGCAGACATAATTATGTTTCCAAAAAGTGAAAATCCCCAAAGCAGCAGATCTTGCACTAGTGATCAACATACGTGCATATTTCACAACATGCAAAACAATTATTAAGATGATATGCTTCTTTATGTGTTTGTCAGGATTGGTCAATCCTGATTCATTGCTTTCCTTATGATATTACTGTCTGGTATCCGGATGATATTACTGTTTACATACCTTCTAACCTTTATAATACAGAGGATCATTGGGTGGTTTTAACGTGCAAAATACAGTGAAGGATTTTGTTAGTGTGGATATCTGGGGAAGGTATAGGATTATTATGATGCAGTTTATAGTAGTCACTTGTAAATGGTTTAATGCGGAAGCTCACTGTGAATTTTGTTGCACATGTTCACCGTATGGCTTTGTGATTCAGCGCTATTTAAATGTTACAAATTTCCCTTTTTGTTGTAGTTCCAGTTCAAAATAACAACTAATTTAAATTTTTTGTAAAGGTAATACTTTGTTATGAATTCTAATGTGACATATTTGTGTATGCAATACTTTTTAATATCTGCCATCAAAGCAATAGTTTGTTATGCATTCTGCATATCACATTCAACATGGGACTTTTATCATTCAGACATCTTAGTGGCCATACTCTGCTCAATATATTAAAGTACTTTTTACTCTTGATATATTGGTGTAACCCTGGCCACATTCTTTATTATATGGATGCTTGCTCATCAGTCTTTATGCTCAACCAACTGTTGTGCCCAATTTTCTAATCATAACCAGTTGCAGATATTTGGTTCCTACAACATGCTTGAAAGTTGTTTCGTGTTGAAGTCCATTCCTCTCATTTGCTTTTGGTCTTCACTTGTCTTGCTTGCTCTTGTCTTGTTTCTGGCATTTGGTTTCTTATAAACGTGCTTGCTTATAGTGTTATACCCTGCCCCATTATTTTCAATATTTTGCTTTTGGTCTTTGTCTTTTGCTTGCTTCTTCTGTTTTGCCGTCCCTTAGTTGGAGGTTTCGAGCAACTCTCCGAGACAGCATGTGATTAAAAGCAGTCACATTGCCCTGCATGTGATAAACAGCAGTCAAATTGTCCTGCTTTTTGGGTAAATTTGATCTCTCCGAGACAGCATGTGATAAAATTCAGTCAAGTCTCCCTGCATGTCAAATTACCCTTTTTTTTGGTTTCTTTTCTTTATTATTTTGGGTAAATTTGATCTTAAATCCACCTGGAGAAAGTCAAGACATCCACGTTGCCCTTCGGAGAGTGATTTGAGTGCACTCCCTCCGAGACTGCCCTTTTTTTTGTTTTTAATAAGTAAAGTTGATGTTAAATCCAGCTGGAACCATGTTGAAAGTCAGAGATCCACTTTGCCCTTAGGAGAGTGATTGGAGTGCAGTGCACTCCCTCCGAGACTGCAGTCCTCTGACAGACTTGGTTATTGTCATAAATTGTCTTTCTTCTTGCATAAATTACAAGTATCTATTTGGAATGTCCAACTGTGTACCCTATTTTTAAGATTATCCAGCGTTTAGCAATGGGCTCAAATTCCCAAAAATCTGTCTACTGCATAGTAATGGTATTTCACTAGGAAGATACCTAAGTAATCTTGGGTGGAAAAAACTGGCGTGCTGTAAATGTGTGGGGTCTGTATATGCTCACTGATGGATTATACTTGAGTAATCTTGGCGGGCGGAAAAAAACTGGCGTGCTGTAAATTCGTGGGGTCTGTATATGCTCACTGATGGATTTGTTTCGTGGGGTCTGTCTATGCTCACTAATGGATTTAAGTAAGTACATTATAAGCATATACTGGCTTGCTGATTTGTTTTGTGGAGTCTGTCTATGCTCACTAATGGATTTAAGTAAGTACATTATAACCATATGCAGCTCACTGATGGATTTGTTTCGTGGGGTCTGTCTATGCTCACTAATGGATTTAAGCAAGTACATTATCTAATGGTAAGCATATACTGCCCTCGTGCATTAATTTCACCAGTAAGCCACGATATGCCGTGGCATGCCATGATAAGACTATTTGCACCAGTGAGCCATGATATGCCGTGGTTTTCTGTGCTGCTCAAAGCTAAATTATGGTTGATATTTTTATTTTATTTTTATTATTTTTTTCCAGTTGCTAAAATTGTTTTAACTCAACTCGGAATTAACAAGGAATCAACGAATGATATGCCGTGGTTTTCTGTGCAGCTGAAAACTAAATTATGGTTGATATATATATATTTTTTCAATTGCTAAAATTGTTTTAACTCAACTTGGAATTAACAAGGAATCAACGAAATTTAGTGTTTTTGTAATGTGCCTGATTTGCTTCTGAGAACTCTTTTACTTGTGCAATTGCAAATAATTACTTGATTTAGTTCTTTCATATATTAGGCAGTGCGAAGTAATAACCCTTATCAAGATGTGTGTTTCAGGTTGTTTGTAATATAGTAAGTGCATTTGATATATGATACCTGTTACTAAATATTGAAAAGAATCTTGTATCTAATCTTATCAGAGGATAATATGTGCATCTGAAAATGTGATTGCCTTGAAATTGGATGAGAACGAGACTTCGATCCAATTTCAAGGGAGTCTCTAATCAGTCCTCTATTTTGTCAGTGGTTGCTTTTATGATTACTGTCTTGTAACTCTGCCTACAAAACTTGGCAGTTTAGCTGCTACTTTTTAATTTTCTTACTGATACACATGCATGTTGTGTAAGGTTCGCATTGGGTGGCATATATTCAGATTGTGTTTTCACTTTATAGTCAGCTCCATGCAACATAGCCTGAGTTACAATTCTATATAAGCTTTACTTTTGTTGGTAATGTTTCTTGTATTTTTTTCTTGATTATCTCATACATTACCATATCGAGAATGGATTCTCGAATCTGACTTGCTTAATAGTTGGTGATCAACTTTGATCATTGGTGAAATCAAGATGAAGTGGTTGGAGTTCGTTTACCATCAATGAATTTAATTGCTTTTTAGGCCTGGCAATAGCAAATTGCAATTTAATTATAACACATTAATTATAAAAATAAAAATACAAAGCTGTTAATGATATGCATATCAAGGTTGTATCCAGGTTGTTATGGATATGGAATCTAAATATTAAGCAATATTTTGTTTCGTTTTGATAAATATTTCCTTTTGACTTGAGAACAACTTTGTTATTAATTTGGATTCGTATCATATTTTTATAAAATAGTCAACATATTTAAAATTAAAAAATGTTTTAAGATTATATTAAAAAAATAAACAATATATATCATATATATATATATACAATTTATATTTTTGAAAGTTATTTTAACATATTCAAAGTCTAAAAATGTGTAATGTTAAATTAAAAAAATGTCATAATAAATTAAAATAAGGTCATAAAATAAGGTTAACTTGTTTGTTTATGGTTAATTTCAGAAAATGTTTGTATAACCTTTTAGGAGGGTGATGAATATTGGTTTTGGGGTTTGTATGTGAGCATAATTTAAAAAAAAGTTTGTAATTTAATTTTTTAGTACAGTGATGAATATTGGTTTTGGGGTCTGTATGTTAGCATAATTCTAAAAATGTTTGTAGAATTTTGAAGAGGGTGATGATGATGATGGTTAACGTCCACTGAGACCAATCTTTGGTCTATCGGATTTAAAGAAAAGAGTTATTTAATTTGATTTAAGATTTTATTCCTATGCTCAAAAAGCTTGAAGAGAAGCCTCCTGAGCTCATTATAATTTTGACATCTTAAAAGGCTAGGAAGGTCAATGTTGCAACAAAGATTATGAAATTAAACTCTAATGTGGTTGTACGCGGGGCACTCTAAGAGGAAGTGATTTTCATCCTCGATGTTCATATTGTCACAGAGATGGCAGATCCTTTCCATCCATGGTGTTTTATGAACTGTCCTACGACTTGTTTCACTATGGAGCTCATGAGAGTTCGTTCTAATCTTAGCTATATTAATTTTCTTCTTTGAGCTAGTTATAACAGAGAGATACTTTTGATCTTCTAAGGTGGGGTTGATGACCTCCTTATAATACCTTAATTTTCTTTTAGTTGCTAGATCTTTCTCACAACACATTTTTTCTTTGAACTTTTAGAAGTAACAATTTTTTTAATGTTGTTGATGTTTTGCAATGCAACATTTTCGTCGATCTCTCGATGGCTTAACCAAGCCTTGGTGTCTTTATACCAACTTCGTTTATGCCTTAGGTGGTTTTGGCTGGAATTTAAAGCTAGCTTAAGAAGTCTATGGTCTCCTATGCTATTGAGCTTGTGCTTGTACAACAGAGGCCTAGTCATAGGTAGGCTCTCGATAGGGAAAATACCCTTTTTTATAAGGATATTAGGATAGAGTGTATTGCTTTTAATTTTAAGGTTATACGTTATAAAACGCTTTTGGATTTGCTCAATCTTTCTCCAGGATTCTCTAGAGACGCTGCAACCCAAAACCTTATATCCATATAAGATAATAGGAGTGACTAAAATTTCAAAGACAAACTTCTTTCTATCCCACATTATAAGGTTTGCCATTTTACAATTATTTTCAAGACCAAAATAAGCTTTCCACCCCCCATTAATCATTTTTTGAATGCTATAGTTCCAATTGAGCTTGTGATGAATATCAATTTCTAGGTATTTGTAAGAAGACACTTCCTCCAAGTTACTATTGTTATACATAAAATTATCGTAAGTGTCCTCTTTGGATTTGATAATCATAACTTTTGTTTTGTCAGTGTTAACAAACATATCGATGGTAGAGCAGAAATCCTTAAGAAGTCTAAGTTGCTTATCAAGATCAGATGGGCATCTTGCGAGAAGAACAATATCGTCAGCATAGAGAAGAAGGATGATGACTATCCCAGCTAAGATCGTGCCAACACATCCTGCTTCCTCTAAACAACCTTCTAGTTTGTCGATGTAAATGCCAAATAGGGTAGGGGAGAGGGGGAAACCTTGTTTAACTCCGATATTACACTTAATATCTTTTGGCCACCCCTCATTGCTCTTTAACTTGGCAATTACATTTTCGCATAACCTTATAGCGGCTGCTCTTAGCTCGAAAGGAACATTTAGCTCTTCTAATCTATTCCATAGGTTATTTCTAGGAACCGTATTGAAAGCCTTTCTAAGTCCACAAAGCAACAAAAGAGATTGGGTTTATCATTACGACATTCTTCCACAATGATCCTAAGCGTAACGAGGTGGTCCAGTGTTGAGTGTTGCCTTCTAAAACCTGCTTGGCCTTTAGCCCGCTTACCTTCACTTTCAAGCCAAATGCTCAACTTCTTTTCCAAAATAATACCATATAAGTTGGCTAAGAGAGGGTTGATCATAATTGTTCGATAATTAGAGAGGTTATTTGTATCTCCACTTTTAAAAATAGGGATAATGAGGCTCTAAGTCCAAGGTTTAGGGAACCCTTGCTTGACCGCTTGGTTGAAACGCTTGTGGATGTGGGGGATGATGACAAGACCTCAAATTTTTAAGATTTCCACCTAGTAACCTTCAATGTCTTTAACTTTCCCATTTGCCAGGTTTTTAACTTCAAAATCAATGTTTTCTAATGAGAAAACTTCTTTCGTTGTGAGCAGGGTTTCAAAATCCCTGGCATTTGGAGATTCATAAAGCTTTTTAAGATAGGAATTCCAATCGCGTAAAGCAATTTTATTATTATTTTTAGTTTTTCTAGTTAGAATCTCTTCCAGAATTTCTTAGGAGCCACCTTAGAGAGGTGTAAGAGATTCTCTTGTCTTTTACGAATATATTGCCTTTTTTTCTTTTAGATAGGGCTTTGCAGATTTTTATCTTGTTAATTTTGAGAGATTCATCAACAACGTCCTTAATTGCTCTCCTCGCACTTTTACAATTTTTGTCATACCATGGGTTGGTTTTGCTATTTTTGTTGTTACTTGAGACTTCAATTGAGAACTTGTTAATAGAATATGAGAGGGTTGTAGTAAAATTATGATAAAGGTCATCTATGTTGTTTATACTAGATAAAGGAAGCAAATTAGTTTTTAATTCATTTAGAAAGAGACCGTTTTTATTTCTATCAAAGATTAAGTTCTTTTGACTATAAGGATTATCTTCTATTGGATCTCTATGCATGACAAAATTGAGAGTTATGAGTAAAGTCCTATGATCAAAGTCAGGCTTGTGGTCGTCTAAGATGTCAAAATTTATTATTTCGTTGTATAAAGGGAGATCGGAAATAACATAGTCTACCATGCTCCTGCCAAGCCCATGGATGCAAGTCTTGCTAGAATTGGGCCACTTCTTTAGATCGTTGCAAATTATGAGATCCTGAGCACTAAAGAGCTTGACTAGCTTCGACCCAAACAATTTATCCCTGAAGTCTTTAGAGCTCTTTTTGTATCGGCTAGCCAGAGTAAGGTCTTCGTCTAACCAAAAAAGATTGGGGTTGGAATGATTGCTTAGAAGAATAGCTTGGTTGCTTGAAGTTCGAGCATTAAAGTCAGCGATTAAAAGGATATTACCTTCATTACTTAGGGTAGAAATATCATTCTCTAAACCATTGTAAGGACTATTTTTTATCTAGATTCCTTTTTTTATAGAAGTTAGAATTAATGGAGGAAAAATAATAGATTGCTATGTAGGTCTTTTTATCATTAATGTTAGTAATCTCAATCCAACTATATTAGTTGTAAGGGTCGTTTTTATAAATCCTAGCATGGTGGCATATGTTCTTCTTAATGTAGCAAGCTATGCCCCCAATGCCTCTACTAGAGGATTGCTTGTTCTAGGTAGACCATAGTGCAAAGCCATCTATGTTAGGGATCTTAGATTCTTCGTGCTCCCAAGTTTCAACAAACAATATAATATCAACATCATTTGAGATCCAACTTAGCTTGGGGCGTTTGTTCCATGGAAAGCCCCGACAGTTCCAAAAAAGAATTCGGAGCATGTTGAATTGCTATTTATTACTATCTTTTTGGTTTCTATCTCGAATAACGACTTTTCTATTTCTGATTATTGTCCATTTTCCTTCCTTCCTTCCTAACTTCTTTTACCTTTTGAACCTCCTTTTTTAATTTTGCTTGATCTTCTGAAATGAGATCTTCGTTTATAAATATTCTCGTTCCTTTTAGACTTGAGATTTTACTAAGTATGTCATACTTATGGTCAGTGGAGCTCACCTTTATTCGGATCAACCTTCCTTTATTCTCAGTTAATTTCCTTGGTCTTGTTGCTACTGTGAGACACATGGTTTCAATTTGTAATCTATTATGTAATTCTGTTTGGGCTATGGCTAAAGTATCCTCGTCTACCTCATCTTTCAAACCGAAGATTATAAGGTTCAAGGCCCTTTTATTATACTCATGGTTTAATTTGATCAATTTTTTCATTTCATCTTTAATTGGGTTGATATCTAATTTACTTGCCCCACTATTTAGGGTGAGATTGTTGTTAACTTTTTCTTCTAGTTCTTTAATCATGGCTTTCATTTTAAGACTCTATATTATCAGCGTCTCTTTGCTGGGATGTTTAGTTCGTATCTTGGTTTTGTTTTTCTATGACGTGCAACCTAGTTTCCATTGTCTCCATTTTATTTTCCAATAATTATATTTTATTTTCTATTTGTTTTTGGATCTTGTCTTCAAGAGATGAGAATTTGTTTTCCAGCATGACTTTTAACTCGGTTTGTAGCTTGACTTCTCTTTCTTCTCTACATTTCTCTAAAGACTATATACTCATAAAAGCTCTGTAGAGTAACTGTGCTAAGTCTACCTTTGGTAATCTTTAGTAGCTGTGGTAAATTATTCATACTTTAGAATATATGAGCAAATATGTATTAGAAAAAGATAAAGAATGTGTGCCCCTGAATATCAGCGAACCGGATAGCAGACCTCCAGTGCTCAGGTCTGAAAATTTATCGAGAAAAAATCACCGCAAACCCAAGTAGTAATGGAGAAAATTCATCGCAAAATTTTCACCGCAGAACCAAGTATTAATTCATAAAATTCACCGCAGACCGAGAAACCCAAGTATTAGTGGAGAAAATTCACCGCAAAATTTTCGTCGCAGACTCAAGGATTAATCTAGAAATTTCACCGCAGACCCAAGTATTAATTCGCAATTATATATATATGGTTGTCTTCGTTGCTCTTGGGTTTATTCTTGAAGGGTAATTTGGATCCTTAAAATGTTTTATAAATTATTTAACATATCCAAAATAAAAAAAATGTTTAAGATTAAATTAAAAAAATAAACAATGTCAACTATATATATTAAAATTGTATAGAGTATAGACTATAACCTTTAGGAGGGCGATGAAGATTGGTTTCAAGGTTTTTGTTTTTGTGTTTTTCTTGGCATTGGTTTTTTTTGGTGGTGTTTTGGTCTTGTTTAGATTAACTGAGAATATTTACAATAACTGACAATATTTACAAAGTAATAAAAATATTTGTGTTAATTCAATGGTATTTATATGTCTAGTTTTTTTGTTTTTGTTTTTGTTTTTTCATGCATGATTTTTACGGAAGTGAAGTTTTTGATATATATATATATATATATCATTTTTGTAACATTTGTTATTTTAAGTTATTTTAACATATTAAATAAAAGAAAATAAACGATGCCATAAGGTTATCTTGATTTATGGTTTGTATGTTAGCGTTACTTCTAAAAATCGTATTTAATTGATGGGTTAAACAAAAAGGATGAAAGATGAAGGATGATGAACCAAAATGATGTGAAGAAAATGATGTTGTGAACGACAAAGACCAAAAAATTAGTCTTTTACAATGACGCCAAAAAATGTGGCGTTTGACGGGGACTAATATTTTGGTCCTTGATGTTCATGATATCCTTTTATTCACATCATTTTGGTTCTTCTTTCATCCTTTTCATTTAACTCGTCAATTAATTAATTTTCGAACTTAAGATTTTAATCTGGAGCCTTTGGTAGGGTTTAATCTAGAGCCTTCGGTAGGGTGATGAAGATTGGTTTTGGGGTTATTTTTAGGTTTCTCTTGCCCTTAAGTTTATTGTGGTGTTATGGTCTTGTTTATAATATTTGTAGGGTAGTAAAAATATTTATGTTGGATTTTATATCTATATTCACAATATAATTTTTGTTTTTGTTTTTTTGTTTTTTTTAATAATATTTGTTTTTATGCATAATAGTTGTTAATGATTCGCATCAAGGTTATTGTTGATATGGAATCTAAATATTAAGTAATATTTTGTTTTCTTTTGATTAAGAACACGTTTCTTATTAATTTGTATTCTTATCATGTTTTATAAATCATTTAACATATTCTAAATTCAAAATATAAAAATGTGTAATGTTAATTTTAAAATATAAATAATGTTATAATTAAGGTTATCTTGGTTTATGGTTTGTATGTTAGCCTAATTTCTAAAAATTGTATAGGCTAGAATTTTTAGGAGGGTGATGAATATTGGTTCTTTTTAGTGTATTTTTTTCCCTCTATTGTGGCGTTTTGGTCTTGTTTAGATTAATTGATAATATTTATAAGGTAATAAAAATATTCGTGTTGTTTTTTATCTATATTCACAATAGAATTTATGTTTAGCTCACTTTTTTCATAATATTTTTTTTTCATGCATAAAAGTCTTTTTTTTTTCCCCAAAGGAACGGTCAGCTTTATATTATCAAACTAGAATATAGGCCATAACCTTTTACATTCATATATTGTTCATCAATTGTTGGAAACCAAAATTGATCAAAATCAGTTTTACCTTGTTTATATCCTATTATGCCTCTAACCAAGTTTATCTTATATAGTCTCCAAAACAGGCCATTGTATTGCATTGTTTTACAAAACATATATCAAAAGAAAGGTCGAAATAAACTACATTTTAGGTGGTTCTCCATTTACAATGGAATTGTCCTCCAATACTGCTTCCTAACATGGTCCTCAATTGTTGCCATGACCTCGGGATCATTTACATTATCCTCGACAAGGGTGGAGGGTCTTACAAGCCGAAGACCTCTTTGAGAACCCCCACCACCACCACTTTCATTATAACTTTGGTACCTTCCACTTTGGCTGAGAGGTTATCAACTTTCATGGCCACGTTTTCCATCATGAGCGTTAGTCTCTCCATATCATCTTTCGTCGACTCAATTTCACGCAACAACGAGAAATGGGATCTCGCCTCCTTCATCAATTGCACCCTGATACACTCCATTTTGGGTAGCTTCTCCAACAACACTACGTCTTGGACCTCTCCCAACCTCATCTAGGGATGCCATTATCGCTCTCAAACGAATTTTGATGGAAACTCGATGCAACTCCTCAACAACTACTCTCATTCATAATGAGTTGACTTACCAATTTCATACTCTATCTCCATTATAGCACATTTAATGGCATAGCTGCTCATTCATTCTGCAATGCTATTATATTGCATGCTTTTTATTCTTCGAGTCACTACCACCACACATTTAATCCTCCTCCAATACATTAAGGAACAAGCATGAAAGATGGCATATTTCAATGTGAGTTGCGTGGGAGGTAATTACAAATGTCTCTTGTGATGACAAATGTTGTCATCGTTCTTCCCCAAGGCGAGCTACTTGCCTTTGTTTCTACTCTCGAGAGATGTTGCTTCGTTGTATCCATTATATTCATGATCATTCCATTCATTAATGCCCGCTTGGGTCTTAGGTAACTCCCAATTGATCTTATTCTCCAATGATTGATGGATCTCGCCCCATCTTGCTCCTCGTAGTTGTTTATCGTGGTAAACACAAATAATTTTAATCTCCTTGATTGATTAATAAATCTCCTTGTTCATAAGTAGCTCTAATATTTGCTTGCTCATTTGCAACTGTGTTGTATTCCCTTTTAATATGATAGAAGACAATAGAGTCAAACTTTTGAATTTGTTCTCTTATTCTTTGGTCTAGAGAAGGCCACTATTGATCTCTTCATTCTTTGCTTTTATGAAAATTTTGGATATTTAACATCAAATCTACCAAGATGAGTATTTGATGAATACCTTTGGCAATGGCTAGCTTCAAGCCCAACTACAGAGCTAGAGTTTCAACTTGATTATTGGTGGATATACCCAAACCCCATGCATATTTGTTCTCTATTTTTTCGTTGGGGCAATAAATTACCCCTCTCGCTCTTGCCGCCCCCCATGCATAAAAGTTGTTAATGATTTGCATCAAGGTTGTCATTGATATAAAATATAATTGGTAATCAATATTTTGTTTCCTTTTGATTGAGAACAAGTTTGTATTAATTTTGATTCTTATCATGCTTTATAAACTATTCAACATTTTAAAAAGTTTAAGATTAAATAAAATTTTTAACATATTCAAAATTTAAAAATGTTTAATGATAAATTAAAGAAATAAACAATGTCATAATTGTAAGGTTAATTTGGTTTATAGTTTGTGTGTTAGCATAAATTCTAATTTTTTTTTATAGAGAAGAACCTTTAGGAGGGTGATGAAGATAAGTTTTGGGGTTCTTTTCATTGTCTTCCTTGTGCTTGGGTTTATTGTGGCATTGGTATTGTTTACATTAACTTATCATATATATAAGGTAATATAAATATTTGTGTTGGTATTTATCTATATTCACAATAGAATTTATGTCTACTTCACGTTTTGGTAATATTTGTTTTTTCATGTATAAAAGCTTTAGTAGAACTATATTCAAAATTTAAAAATGCTTAAGATAATCAAACGAAAAAGTAGGGAGTATTATAGATAAGGTTAACTTGTCTAAGGGGGTGATTAAGATTGAGTGTCTTCCTTTCTTCCTCGCCCCTTGGTTCATTGTCTTGGTCTCGTCTGGATTTATTGGTAGTGTTCAAAAGATAATAAATACTACTTATGATTGTCTTATACAACTCTTACATGATGGTGTTGAGAGGGTTGCTTTATTTATTTATTTTTGATATAGATTCCATGCCATGCTACCATTTACATGCCTATAGGTTGAGAGTGTGAGAACATATTGTAGATTGGCCTTATAAGAAACTTATTAGGAATGTTGTGCTCTAATTTCCTTGTTAATTTGCTCATTGCTTGTGGAAATGCCTTTGGATCAAGTCAGATTTTCAAGTTTTCTTGTTTTTTATTGTCGGTGGCTTTGTGCCTACTATTTATTACAAACCCGTGGGATATTTCAAAAGCTTTGAAATTCTAAAAGTTAATGCAAGTTCTTATCATCCCCACCATGAACCTTGTCATTGGAGGTATGCCTTTGCATTTGTCTAGATGATGTTGGCTTTATCGTTTCATATTTCTTGTATATTTTTTGCTTTATAAACCATGAAAGGTGTTTTGTAAAATATATTTTCTATTGAGCTATTGATTCCTTTAGCATAAGATTCAATGAATCTTTAGCTTCACCTTGTTCTCAAAGTGTTTGTTTAGACAAAACGCAATTAGAAGATCAAGCAATGAGTTTGGCTCCATGTTAGAGAGCCATAATCACTTTAACCTTAGTCTATTTGGTATTATACCCTCTCCATACTTTCTTAGCATGTCTTCGACTAAAGGAAAAGGTCATTTGCTGGGCTTTGATCTCTTTGCTTAGTATCCCTTTTGCTTTTATGTGAACATAAAACATGCCCATTGTGAACTACTTTTGGATGATGGCATTTCCTTTTAGTTCGTGTGTGTATTTAAATAATTGTTTTATTTTTATTTTCAAATACCCTTTAGAACAATATAATCATTTCTAAAATTGGAAAAACAATAGTAATAAATACATCTGATAATTTATCAAAAAATGCTTTAAATATTTTATTTTGTCTATAGATAACATTATTTATCAAATAAGTTTGCGAAATTTAATTGAAATTAATGACATCATCAGAGGTCACTTTGGTGATGACAACCAAGGAAATTGTCTTTCTTCTTAATATTGTCGAAGTTGAAACTATCTTTTAGTTATGGGGTAATATCTAAAATTGCTTTTGAGGGACTAGGAGCTACACTTCCTCTAATGAAATGGAAGTGAAGGCAGTTGGTTAAACTGCAAATTTTTCTCATTATGGACCATACTAAGTTATTAAAGATGCATTCTTGGTAAGATATAATCATCTTTTAATGTGAAAAATAAGATATAAATACATTTTTGAAATCTTTTTTATTTTTATTATAAAATGTTTTAGAATTTTTATTTCTTTTAGATAAAATATTATTTATCAAATGGGTTTGTGGTCTCATGAAAATACATGACCCCTTGGAGGTAGCTTCAGCAATGATTGCAAGGGAGATTGCCTCTCTTGTAGTTAATATCTATGTTGAAATTGTCTTTTAATCATGGAATAAGACCTAAAAATTATTTTGATTGGCTAAGTGCTAGCATTTTTTTCAGTGCAAGGAAATTGGAGGCGAGTAATAAGAGTGCCAATTTGCCTCATTATAGACCACTAGTGGTTATTTCAAGAGTAACGGTTCTCTTCAAATAAGGTTGGTGACTAAACATGCATTTGAAGATAGTAACGTGTGATTGTTGTCCTTAATGTTAGTTGACCATGATAAATTTTGCCACATTAAAGAAAAAATATTTGTAAAATCTCATTTTTTAAATACCAAATAATTTGGAATGCATTTAAAATTAAAATCTAAATGAATTTATACTATGAATTTTGATTATATCCAATGGGTAAAAATTGTTTTTAATTTGCTAAAAATTCATCTGGTCTGTGTAAAAGTTTACCCCCGTGTGGACTACCAATGAGTTATTGTAGGTGTAGTTTTCCTTCAATATGATAATGACTTGACTTGCATTTGGTAGCATGAAGCGATGGTTGTCTTCATTCTTGGTTGACCACTTGGGTTTTTCCACCTTTATATATCTAGTGATGATTGTTCTCGTTGTTGGTTGACAACTTAGTTATGATAGGTTTTGCTATATATATATATATATATATATATATATATATGATGTGATGCTTGTCTTCATTCTTGGTTGAACACTTATTTATGATAGGTTTTGCCACCTTTATATATCTAGTGATGATTGTCCTCATTGTTGGTTGACAACTTAGTTATGATAGGTTTTGCTAACTTTGTACACACACACAAAGAAGTCAATTAAGTTTAGCTTAGGTGTTAGAGAGGAAACATGATCCTCGTTAAGGTTCCAATCATGCTTGTGCTATTTGTTTGTATTTAGTGGATGGAGTAAAATGAGATATATCTAAACTTATGATTTTGAACATTTGAGAGAGGAATTATGTCTCTCTTAATATAAATATATATGCTTGAAATAATAAGTTACAACATAAATTGTAATACTATGATTTTAGGTTATATATATATATGAAAACAACAAAATTAAAGTTGATGATTTGTAATGATTTTGAGATTTAATAATATTAAAGAATCTCATTTAGAACATGTGGATAAAAGAAGAAGAAAATGTATTTGCATTAAAAACAAGATACATTTATAGTGTGATGAGGGATAGGGGTTTAAGAGACGTATCAATTAATATTAATAACATTAAAATAATTGGAAATTAATTAATATTCAACTTCCAATATTAAATATAAGTAAATAATTAATTAAAAATAAAAATAAATTCATTTTAACTACATATGTATTTTTAAATATTTATAAAGTTATAATAATCTTTTTAATAATAAATTTATGATAACAACAATATATATTTTCAATAAGAACAAGAATATCTGTATTGTTAAAATTCTACATTGTGAAAGTAGCAAGTACATCCACAATAAAATCATTTTCATATATAATTCAAGGGTTTGTAGTTAGACAAAGAGAGCTTAACTTCTACACTACATAAACCTTTAAAATTCTTAGCCCCCCAACTGAATGCCTATGATGAAAAATAAAAAGCATTATGCCAACCAAGCTAGTAAATGTTTGCTATCAAATATGTCCTCGAACGTATCCACTAAATTTAGTTTGCTACTCCTCTTTTTAGATGATTGCTAATGGAAGAGATTAATATTCACCATTTTTTTGTCAACGGAACAATTATGATTTGTATTTATAGAAGGTTGGTTTCAAGGCCAAAACCTTTTGCACATTCAACTAATTCTTTAGATTGTAGCTTTTGTCCAATCCAAAAATGACCATTGCTTCTGGTACACTTCCGGCCTACCCTATTCCTTAATTGACTGCACTTATAAAGCTTCCAAAATACTCCTAGAACTAGTACATAATTGAAAAACATATTTAAAAAAAGAAGAGAGCAATTAACTATCCTAGAGGGGTCAACCTGGCTTCAACATTTTTTCCAACAACTTTCACTTCCTTGCACTTTAGCTGGACAAGAACAGTGAGTTGAGGAGAGCCCACTTCTTCTCGGTGTTCCAAGTCCACCTTAGCCTCCTTTGATCTTGTTTGAGCTATAGCTTCAAGTTTTTTCAAACAAAGGTAGATCATGTTCACCTTTACCTGCAAACGATCTATCTTGACCTTTAGAAGTCCATTTTTTCAATTGACAAGAAGCGTTTGAGCTTGGTTTCCAGAGGCCAAAATTTCTCCTTGGTTGTTCAATAGTGATAGAATATGTTTCATGGTGGCTGTAATATCGTTGAGCTGGGTTGAGATGTTAGCGTTCTCTTGAACAACCGTATTCTACACTACACCATCCATTTTTCACTATTGCTTGTCAACAAGGAGGATAACTAGAGAAATGGATAATCTAGACACGAACCAAAACCTCGAGCACTGAAACACGACATTCCTTAGGAGGAGCGTAGTGTGTGAGAGCCTCTTCAATTACCCTCTGCTTCCTCTCGCGAACATTGATAAACTTACCCCCTTCATTAATGCTCCTATCCATCAATCCCAATCATGGGTCTTTGCATCTGAATATCAAAACCGCCTCCATAACTATGTTGAAGAGAAAACGTGTTGAATTCAATTGTGAATGAAAGCTTTTTTCCACCTCTCCCCTTAATGCAGTGGCTAAAAATGGTTCATGGCCACCAACTGTCCTCTTCCTTGTAATTATAATCTTGTTGTGGACAAGTGGGAATTGAATTTCAAGTACCATCATTTAAATGAAGCCACCAATTTGTTGTTGCAAATTTCAAATGGTTCGCCATCCAGGGATGATCTCTGGCACATTTACAATGGGACTTCTGAGATCCCATTCCTCCTCTCCTTTTTCTAATAGTGCCTAATCCTCCTTGTACTTTTTTTCTTATTGCTATGGTCATGACAATGGTTTTTATACTTTTTTTTTTTAATCTTGGAGTAACATCCCTTGGTCCAAGGAAGCGCCTTTGTTAGCTAAGGCATCTACTTTGGCATTTAGAAGTTGTTTAACACGATAGAACTCGTTGAACTTGAATTTCTCAATTTTCCTATTAATCCTCTGCAACATAGAAGTTTTCTTACATTTGGAGGTGTCTTTTAGTTTCGTCACTTTTTGGATGACTATCATTGAATCCCCATACACCATTAAATGCTCGATATTCTTTCAAATATTTCCATTTCTAGCCCTTGCTAGAAGGCTAATAATTTCTCTTGCTTATTTATAGCTTTCCCCAATCCCCAAGCATACTGAATCTCAATTTATTCATCGTTGCGATAGATATCCCCTCTCGATCATGCTTCCCTCGAATTACCTTTTGAAGCCCCATCGAAAAAAAGAGAAGATTGTCCCATATTTGTCCTCCAATTGAAGAATTCTACATTTTCCATTCTGGCACAAAGACTTTTTGCTAAATAATTTATGATTGAAGTTGCCAACATGATAAGAAATTGTTCCTAATTTAGGCCATTCCCTCTCGCTTGGAGAGAACTCCTATAGTTCGGTTGGATCATAACCACATGCTATGATTGAATAAAAAAGGGATTGATAACCTTATTAGCCGTTGGGGAAGCACTTGCTCATTTTTAAATATTTCTTTGTTGCGAGTTATCCAAATAGCCGAACATAGATACTTCAGGAGAGCCATCCGACATCTCATAGTAACTAGAGTTGGTTTCCTCTACCAGGGGATTTTGTCTTTCCAGGCCTCGAAAATATCATACCAACTATTTAGAATACTTGAGATAATGACGATAATATTCAATTTTTTTTTCCAGACATCAAGGGTGAATTTTCACCATCTGAAAACATGAGGGATGTCTTCTTCCTCTTGTCCACATAAAGCACACTGGGATGAACCTGAAATGTTACTCATTTTGAGATTTTTTGTTGTCAAGATTTTTGCACGTACCAAAACCCAACAAAAGATGTTGATTTTTGGTAGTCCATCCTTTTCCCAAACTCTACTCCATATCTTTTCTGTTGGGGGATGGGTCAGTTTTTTTACTAGCATTTCATATATGTCTCTAATTGTATATGCACTTTTACTATTTAGCGCATTTACTAGTCTTATCCACTAATTTTGTAGATTTGGGGGTGGGTGGGGAGGGGGAGGGGGTGGAGGGATGTCATGACACACCCATCGAGTCCATTCACCATGAGAATCCCATTGAGAAATATCAACAATCCTAACATATCCTCTGGCTTCCATCCAATTCGCAAATCTCATATTTCTTTGTTCTCTTCGAGGAGCAGCGATGACATAATACAATCCTTCCATATTTTAATGTGGACTCCATTCCCAACTTACTAGCTCAAATGATCCAGGATAACGAGAATCACTGCTTTGCAAATCTTCCATATTTTCTAGCCATTCTCGGTCTAGGATTCACATTATGCCTGGAGCAACCTACATTTGTGAAAGATTTTTTCCAAGAATGTTTGCTTCCACCACTATTTGGAATTGCAGAGAAGAATCCACATGAATTTTCCTCCCAAGGCCATATTCATGAATTGAAGGTATTTAATCAACAGTCCTCCATAGTTTCTGGGTAGGTGTACAATGTTCCAATTAAGTAGGTGAAATTTGTTTTCATTTTTTTTATCCCTTTTCCATAGGAATTTTCAAATAAGACCACCAATTTGATTTTTAACCCATTTTGGGGCTATTAACCCTGATCCTATATATACAGGAAGAGACGATAAGAGACCCATCGTAAACACTATTGGTGGTCCTTCTTATAATCTTGCTAAACACCTAACCAAAAAACTTAAACCTCTTGTTGGCAAGACATATTCATTTATGAAAGACTACTCATTTTATTAATGAAATTAAAAATATTAAACTAGATCCCAATGACATATTAGTTAGCTTTGATGTTACTTCTCTGTACACCAATGTTCCCATCAATGAAGCCATGGATGTCATGAGAAAATTAACTGATTCAAACACTTGTAAACTCATTGCAACTTGCTTAAGATCCACATTCTTCAGTTTTAAAGACGACATTTATGAACAAACTTGTGGTGTCGATATGGGATCTCCTTTGCCCCCCATCATTGCCAACTTATTCATGGAAGAATTTGAAACCAAAGCTCTTAATTCTGCCCCCCTCAAACATAAATGGTGGAAAATATTTGTGGATGACACCTTTGTCATTTGGCCCCATGGGAAGGATGCACTAGAGGGTTTCAAACAACACCTCAATAGTCTATCTAATTCGATCAAGTTCACCATGGAAACTGAAATTAATGCCTGCTTGCGTTTCGTTGACATTATCCTCTCTCGTAACTCAGATGGATCCCTATCCCACCAGGTCTATAGAAAAAAGATACATATCGAGCAATACTTCCATGCCACCTCTCACCATCATCCTGCCCAAAAACTTAGGGTCCTAAACACCTTAGCAACCAGGGCTATAATAATTTTCAACAATGATCATTTGGAATCCGAAAAAGCACATCTCATGGATGTGTTTTCTAGAAATGGGTATAACAAACATCAAGCCATTTGGGCCTTCCGTAATTCCAACAAACCTAAGAATAACAATAACAAGAACACAATAAAAAATGATAACAATGTTGGTAGGGTCAACTTACCTTATCTAAGGTATTACTAATAGGATTGTCAACATTGTAAGGAAAAATAACATCTTTGCCACTTTCAAACCTATGAACACTATTCAAAGCAACCTCAGGCCGGTTAAAGATCCACTTGACCCTAAATTCCAAAAAGGGGTTTATCTCATCCCTTGCTCATGTGGCAAACCATACATCGGGGAAATTGGGTGCTCCATCAAAACTAGAATCCAAGAAAACTCTGCAAACATAAAACACAGTCGGTCCAAAACCTCTGCCCTAGCTGAGCATTCAAACAGGACCAAACATCACATATGCATTGAAGACTCTCACATCATAGCCAAGGTTGACCATTATTTTCACTGGAAATTTAGAGAGGCCCTATAAATTAATAAACATCCCAATAACCTCAACCTCGACGAAGGGTGGAACATTAGTGAGAATTGGATTCCCACATTGAACTCAAGGATAACCTACTCCCAACCCTAAATTTTTTTTGTAAATGGGCTCATTTTTCATTATAATTATTCACACTAATGCCACATTTATTAATCCTAAATGCACTTAATAATTTCAAGCCTTTTAATCTATTGATGACATACCTTAACTCTTACAAAATAAATTTTAGTCCTTCCTTTACTAATTTAACTCTCATAATAACGATTTCATATTATTATCACATAATTATCATAATTTAAAACTTACTCTTTTTAATAATGACTTTCATAAAAAGTAACATATACTTATCTTTATATAAAATTTTTAATTACAAATACTCATCATTATGTAATTAGTCCAAATTTTATAAAGTTAAAAATATTATAATTATTGTCATTATAAGTTAAAAATATTATAATTATAAACACATTAACATAATACATTTATATAAGTTATAAAACCTAACCATATAAAAATTCAGAAATAAATTTGAATCTATTAATAGTTAGAAATATATATTAAAATGCCAATATAATTTAGACTTGTTGGTTCATTTATTTCCATTCCTTAACCCCTTCTATTTATTCCTCATCTATGAGATCAATCTTTCTCACATTTATATCTTGATAATGAACCTCAGTAGATGGTTTGAAACATCAGTATAACAAATCACTTGATGCGATGGATCCAGAAGATACACCACAACAAAACTTTGATAAAGACGACCTTCACTGTTGTGTTTAACTACTGTGCTCCCCAAGATTAAATTTTCTTTTTAATATTTTGCAGAACTTCCTCCCAATCCTCTACATTTGTGGCCCCCGACGATATTGGTATTCAAAAATATTTGAACAACATCTATTCCATCACTGCAGGGAATTATGAGGCCTAAGAGAGCTCTGCCAATGTCGGTTCTAAGTAGTTCCATCCATATAAATGACTTTTCCTTTTGCTTACTAGCCCTATAGAAAGATCTAAGTAGATGTCCAAGATTTTTTTGAAGCGTTTGAGAATAATTCTAGAGGCTCCCATTAGAAGGAGGGTGTGATCTGAAAACTGAGAGTGATTGACCCCTTTGATGTTTTGTGCTACACTGAGTCCAACTAGCTTGCCTTCGTGCTTAGCTTTCTCTAGGTTTATATTCAAGGTTTCAACTAAAATAATATAGAGCAAAGAGGAAAGTCGATAGCCTTGCCTTAGACCTCTTGAAGCCTAAAAACAAGAGGTAGGTTAACCATTTACAAGAGGGGTGATCCATGGAGATCCTATGCAGGCTTTGATCCACCTTACAAATTCACTACAAAAACCAAAATTTTCAAGCATTAGGAATAGGAAAGAGTGCCTTACCCTGTCAAATGCCTTAGCCATGTCCAATTTTATGACTACCCTAAGTTCCCCAACCACTTTTCTATAACGAATTTCCTCCTACACTAAATTAATATTATCTAGGATTTGCCTCTGTTGCATGAATCCACCTTGATTTTATGAGATAAATTCATGCAAGATTTTCTTCAATCTACTCACTATTATTTTGGTGAGGATTTTGTAGGCGACAATACAAAGGGAAATAGGTCTAAACCTTGAAAAGTTCTTAGGGTTCGAATCTTTGGGAATGTGCGCTAGAATGGGAGTTTTTACTACCCCCAACATTTTCTTTCCTTCTCGTTCATTTAGCATTCTCAACAAATATTTCTTAATCATAGTCCAAAAGGATCTACAAGATTTGATGGTAAACCCATCTAGGTCAGGGTACTTGTTAGGATCCAAGGACCATATTGCATCCATAACCTTCATTTCCTCGATTTCCATAATTAGTTGTTGATTAGATGATTCCATTATGACAAAAGGGACACATTGAAGGGACTCCTGAGATTTTTCCATATCTACATCCTAGTTTTCTTTATATAGAGCTTGGAAGTGGATAAATGTTTCTTGTTTAATATCGACAAAGTCGCTTAACTTTGGCCTGTCCTTTGGCATCATTTCCTTTACTCTATTTCTTATCTCCTTGTCCTTGGATTTCTTGTGGAAAAAAGTTGTGTTTTGGTCTCTTGATTGCAACCATAGAATTCGAGACATCAACCTCTAGAGTTCTTCTTCTTGACTTCTTGCCGAATACATTTGTATTGTTAGCTTATTTTCCTTGTATAAATACCATACCTCCACCTTCTTATTCTCTATTATACTTTAATGATGATTTTCAAGTTATTTAACGAGTCAAAATCCTCTTTTATCTTAGAGGTTGATAGTTGTCTTTGACCCATTTTCTTAATATGTGCTTCGCCAATCTCAACTTTGTTTCCCATACAAAGGTGGGAGATCCATTCCCTTGAATTTTGTAAGCCTACTTAATTAAATCCACTACTCCTTCCTTCTTTATCCATATGGTATTAAACCTAAAGGGAATTTGACCAAGATCTTCCACATGATCAAGCATTAGAGAGATTCGATGGTTTGACTCACATTTTCCCAAGACTGATGAAGATAAATTCAGTCCTTTTAGGATCTAATCATTGTGCATCAGAAAATGACCCAAGCATGTTACAATGTGGTTCTCCTCAATTCTATGATTGGTCCATGTATATTTACCTATTTTAGGAGGTGTATCCACCAAATCCCACTCGTTGATCAAATATTCCATTCTCTTGCTGAATATATCACACACAATATTTCCCCCTTTTCTTCGAAGACTAGAGGATGGTATTAAAGTCACCCCCTATAATGATATTATTGTGCCAAAATCTATCCCTAAGAGAGACCAGTGAATCCTATAGTTCCACCTTCTCCCCATGTAATACATGAGCATATACATTAATCACGGGGATCTTCTCCCCCATATCTTTTCTTTCCAAGAGTACTATTATCCAAGATTAAAACTTCACATTATCGATTAGTTTAAATTTAACATCCAACGAAAACATACCTAGAACACAAGAGGCTCTGCAAAAACTCTAAGAAATTCCAATGCTATCTCGTCAGAAGTTTCTTGCTGCATTGAGAACTTCATTGTATTCTAGATTGGTTTCTTGTAGAAAGAGGATCCATGACTGCTCTTGTTTCACTATGTCTTTTACCGCTAGGATTCTTGTAGGGATTCCCAAGCCACTTACATTCAATGAAAAATGTTCATCATATTTTAGGGGTTTTGTTGGGTGTGGAGCTTGATTATCTTCTTTATTTAGCTGTATCGCCGTGTTGTACCCTTTTTCCTAATGGGGGTGGCAACGCTGCCTATCGTTTGATTATCGTTAGGGGGGGGGGGGGAGTGACAACGATTTTATGAGCCCCCCCTAGCGAGGGTTTGGGGGAAATGCCCTCAAAACTAAAAATAGATGTAAAATTGCCTTGTAAAATATTGTAATTTCATAGTCAATCTGGGCCGTTCATTAGGCAGATGATCTGATGGTAGAAGTTATGTTTAATCTAGGGTTTTTTTTCCCTAGAAGGTAACCCCTCGGTTCACATGAGGGAATTGTATTGTGGCTATGTGTGGTATGTGTATTCTGAGCGAGAAGAGAAATGGGGACTGTGTGAGATAGTAGAGGATATTACAACAAATTTGTTGTAGGTTGTGTCTCTTCATTTTGTTGGATAATATAAAGGAAGGACTAGTTATTTCTCCGTGGACGTAGCCCAAGTTGGGTGAACCACATATATCTGTGTCTCTCTTGTTTTATATGTTTTGTGTTTTTATTTCTGCATATTTTTATGTGTTCCATTTCTCTATAATATATAATTTTCTAGCAACTAGTATCAGAGCCAAAGGTCTATTTGGCTGATAAGCTCGCAGGAAAGAAGGGTTCCTGGTTCAAGTGTGAGCAATGGAGGAAGATGGTAGGTTTAGGGTCGATAAATGTAACGTCCAAAACTACCCGTTGTGGAAGATGCAAATGGAATATTATCTACATCAGAAATATCTGTCCCTACCATTGAGTAGAAACACTAAGAAGTTGTAGAGTATGAAAGATGTAGAATGAGAGATTCTTGACAGAAAGGCATTTGGAACAATAATACTGTGCCTCATGACGTTGGTAGCCTTAAATATTTCGAAGGAAACAACAACAGAGGGTTTAATGATGGCATTGGAAAAAATATGTGAAAAACCCTCGGCCTCAAATAAGGTATTTATTATGAAGCATTTATTTAGTATGAAAATGCTAGAAGGTGGATCTGTTGCTGACCATTTAAATGAATTTAATATGGTTACCAGTCAGTTAATTTTTGTAGGGGTAAAATTTGATGATGAATTTAGGGCTCTGTTATTTCTATGCTCATTTCTATAAAGTTGGAATGGTTTAGTTATGGCCATTAGTAACTATGTCTCTGGATCTAGTACTTTAAAGTTTGATGATGTTGTCGGTGCCATCCTTAGTGGGGAAATGAGACGGAAAAGCTTCTGTGAGACATCAAGTAATGCTTTGAGTGCAAAGACTAGGGGAAGAAAAATAGAAAGAGAAAAGAGCCTAGGATATCACAGTAATTCAAGGAAAGTCAGGTCCAAGTCCATATTGGGGATAGTGTGCTGTAAATGTGGGAAGAAAGGACACCTGAAGAAAGGCTGTAAGTATTGGAAGGGAAAAGAAGGAGACACAAAACAAGAAAACAATCATGAAGTGAATGTGAGAGGTGATGTGTTGCAATATGCTTTGATTCTTTCTTTAGAAAACATTATTGATGCTTGGGTGGTAGATTGAGGGGCCTCATTCCATGCTACACCTAATAAGAAACATTTGCATGACTATGTTTAAGGAAATTTTGGACAAGTTCGTCTGGGTGATGATAAACCCTGTAAAATCGTTGGAACGGGTAAAGTTCTTTTAAAACAACAAAATGAAAACCAATGGTTATTAAAGGAGGTAAGACATGTTCTAGATTTGGAGAAAAATATGGTTTCAACAGGGCAATTAGGCGATGAAGGTTGTGTGAAAAATTTCATAGATAATACCTAGAAGGTCACCAAAGGAACCCTAGTAATAACAAAAGGAGAAAAGGTTGATAAATTATTATGCAATGGTATTTCTAATTGTGTTAATGATTTCAAATCAATAGGAGAAAATGCAACATTATGGAATCATAGGCTCGAACATATGAGTGATAAGGAGATAAGATTATTCACTCAAAAATTTTGTTGCTAGGTTTGGAGAATATTGATTTGGATTTCTTAGATAATTGTTTTTACAGAAAACAACAGAGAGTGAGATTCCTTAGAGTTGGGAAAGAAAAGAAGAGTGAAAAATTAGAGCTTGTGCATACATCATGTATGGGGACCTGCTTAGGTATCATCTCTCTATGGCTCTCATTATTATGTTACTTTTATTGATGATGCATCTATAAAAACTTGGATTTATTGTATTCAGAATAAATTTGGTGTATTTGATGCTTTCAAGAAATGGAAAGATTTGGTTGAGATTGAGACAAGAAAGAAGTTGAAGTGTCTCATATCAGAAAATGAAGGTGAATATTGCAACAAAGAGTTTGATATGTGTTGTTCAGAGCATGGAATTTGCAGAGAAAAGACAGTTCCAGGAACACCACAAGAAAATGGTGTGTTAGAAAGGATGAAAATGACAATCATGGAGCGTGCAAGGTGCATGAGATTGCCTTTACAATTTTGGGCAGATGTTGTAGATACTGTTGTTTATCTAATAAATAGAGGGCCTTCAAGTTCCTTAGATGGTGGTATTCCAGAGGAGGCATGGACAAGTAAAAAGGTAAACTACTCTTTTTTAAAGCCTTTTGGTTGTGAGGCCTTTGTACATATTAATAAATAATATAGGATAAAGCTTGAGGCAAAATCAAAGAAATGCACTTTTATTGGATATGGTGTTAATGATTTTGGTTATCGCTTATATGATTATGAAAATCACAAAATAATTAGGAGCATAGATGTAATATTCAATTAAAATGTCTTGTATAAGGATCAATTGCAGGAAAAGAAACATGAAAAAGAAAACAAAGAATACACAATTCTTGATGAGATCACAAAAATTTAAATTAAAGGTGCTTGAAAATGATAATAATCAACAACCACAACAAAAACCACCACAATAGCAACATACACCTAAAACACTAGAAAGTGGTGTCAGAAGATCTATCTAGATAAGTAGACCATTTGAATGATACTCTCCTTCATTATATTATGTGTTGTTGACTTATTTTGGTGAACCATAATGTTATGAAGAATAAATTCAAGTAGAAACTAGGAAGAAATTGGAGTTATCCATAAAAGAAGAGATGGGCTCCTTGGTACATTACCTGACTTGCGACTTAGTCAAGTTTCCTGCAGGTGAAACAACATTGCAGAATAAATGAGTTTACATGTTGAAGGAAGAAGATGGAGGAAAAAAAAGGTACAAAGCTAGAATTGTGGTGAAGGGGTTTGCACAAAAGAAAGGTATTGACTTTGATGAAATATTCTCCTGTTGTTAAAATGACTTCAATCAGAACTATTTTAAGTCTTGTAGCAACAAAAGATTTTCATCTAGAACAATTAGATGCAAATACAACCTTTCTCCATGGAGATTTGGAGGAATATATCTATGTGTAGAAACCACAAGGATATGAAGTCAAAGGGAAGGAAAAATTAGTGTGCAAGTTGAAGAAGAGCTTGTATGGCTTAAAAAAGGCTCTTAGGAAGTGGTATCTAAAATTTGATAGGTTTATGTCTGAACAAGGTTATACTAGCTGTCACTCTGATAATTGTGTTTATCTGAAAAATCAAAATGATGGAAACTATATTATATTGCTATTGTATGTATATGACATGCTTGTTGTAGGGTCTAACATGCAGGAAATAAATGTACTCAAAGGAAAATTGGCAAATTCATTTGCAATGAAGGATTTGGGAGCTACAAAACAAATCCTTGGTACGATAATAACTGGAGACAGGAAAAAAAAAAATTAACATGGTCTCATAATGAGTACATACAAAAGGTGTTGGAAAGATTTAATATGCATAATGAAAAACCAGTTAGTACACCTTTGGCTATCCATTTCAAACTTAGTAAGGAGATGTGCCCGGAGACCCAAGAAGAAATGGATTATATGTCTAAAGTTCCATATGCATCAGCAATTTGAAGCTGAATGTGCACAATGGTATGCACAAGGCTTGATATTGTACATGCAGTGGGAGTTGTAAGTAGGTACATGAACAATCCAGGAAAAGAACATTGGATGGTAGTGAAATGGATTCTCAGGTATTTGAGAGGTACCACAAATCAAGCATTATGCTTTGGTGGTTCAAACATTTCTCTCCAGGGATATGATGATGCAGATATGGTAGGTGATAAAGATAACATGAGGAGCACTAAAAGGTATGTATTTACTGTAGGTGGAAAAACTGTAAGTTGGGTTTAAAAAATGCAAAGTGTTGTTGCACTTTCAACAACGAAAGCAGAATATGTTGTCACTATAGAGGCTAGTAAAGAAATGATTTGGTTACAAAGGTTTATGGATGAATAGGGTAAGAAGTAGGAGATGGGTAGGTTATATAGTGACAACCATAGTGCCATTCATCTTGCAAAAAACTAAACATTTAATTCGAAGACAAAACACATACAGTTGAAGTACCATTTCATACGGTTAGTGTTGGAAGATGGATAATTGAAGCTGGAATAGATACACACTAGCCAAAATCCTGTAGATATGTTAACAAAAATTGTTACCAAGGAGAAATTGAGATTCTACTCAGTTTCAATTAGTATTCAATTATGATGATGAAGATGAGAAACAACTAGGTCCAAAGTGGAGTAATTGTCGAGCAAATGAAGCGGCGATGGAGTTTCTACAATCAGTCTCCGAGTGGGTGATTTTTGGGTGTGGAGCCTGATTATCTTCTTTATTAATATGTATCACCGCGTTGTACCCCTATTCTTAACGAAGAAGCAACGCTGCCCGTCGTTTGATCACCGTCAGTGGGGGGGGGGCGACAATGATTTTATGAGCCCCCCCTGGCGTGGTTCCGGGACAACGCCCCCAAAGCTAAAAATAGATGTAAAATTACCTTGTAAAATATTGTAATTTCGTAGTCAATTTGGGCCATTCATTAGGTGGATGATCTGACGATAGAATTTATGTTTAATCTAGGGTTTTTTTCCCTAGAAGGTAACCCCTCGGTTGACATGAGGGAATTGTATTGCGGTTGTGTGTGGTATGTGTATTCTGAGTGAGAAGAGAAATGGGGACTGTGTGAGAGAGTAGAGGATATTGTAACATATGTGATGTAGGTTGTGTCTCTTCATTTTGCTGGATAATATAAAGGAAGGACTGGATGTTTCTCCGTGGAGGTAGATCAAGTTGGGTGAACCACATATATTTGTGTCTCTCTTGTTTTATATGTTTGTATTTCCACATATTTTTATGTGTTCCATTGCTCTATAATATATATTTTTCTAATAGGGTTTTTAGGTTTACCTCCTCCTACTTCTGCTACTTCCTTCTCTTTGGCTGTTACTGGATTGAGGATCTTCGTTATTACTTGTTGATTTCCCAATTTTTTGTTTTGTTCTACCTCTATTTATCTTTCGATCTTCTTGAAGGGCCTTACTTTATTTTTTGGATGCTATTTGTCTCTTGAATTCTTCCCTCTTGTTCCTAGGATAAGGTTTGGGCCATATTATGTGTAATGATCCTCATAGGGTCTCCTTTGAACTTTGGTGACCCGTTTGAAGCATTTCTAGATTTGAGTGGTGGGGTGCCCACATTTTCCTATGTTTCCTCTTGATTCATATTAATAGTCATTTCCATGGATTGTATGTTTCCATCTTGCACCTCTGTGAATTTTTATTGATATTTAATTTCTCCCTATTTTACATCAAGGTATGTAGCATCCTCCTCTACTCACCCCGAACTCGGTGCATTTTCCTCCTGACCGAGGTTGAGGGTGCATTTTTACCTTGGAATATTTTTGTTTTAGTCACTACTGATTTCCCTTTGTTTCCAACTTTCTTCTAGGTCTACCATTGCTCTTCTTGACCTATTGATGTCTCTTCTCCTTTTCTTGATTGTGCATTTTTGCAATTTCTTGCAAAATGGCCATACTCATGAAAAATATATGAACTTGAATTGAAATTTCTCTTAATTTAAAATTTGGCATCGAGTCCACTCATTGTGTAAGATTTAATTTTGAGGGAAATCCCTTCTCCAGATCCACCTCTACACATATCTTGGCACATGAAAACTATGATCATTTTGGCTCCGCCTTATCCAAGTATTTTCCAACCCCGTTTCTAATAGCTTGCAGGTAGTCATAACTCCAAAAATAGAGTGAAATCCCATGGAGTTTGACCCATACAGGGATAACATTCGAGATATCTTCTTCTGGATCCAAAAATGTAAGGTCTGTTGCGGAAGATCACATCCATTTCTTCCTTGTGTCCAAACAGAAAGGAAATGAAACCATTTCCACAAGCATGCTATCCAATATTACCTTTCATCATAGGCTTCCATATCTTTTCTATCCAAGCATCCATATATCGCAAAGAAAACCACATTGTAGTAAATTTCCCAACCAATGCTCAATCCAAGAAGGAAAGATTAGTTCTACGGAACCCCATCAAGAGGGATACTGAAGGAATGGATTCAAACTTTTTCACAAATTGTGCTTGAGCTTATTTTCATATGGTTTTCTTCAAAGAGTGGCTACAAGGGCTTGAAAGGCCACAACCTCATATGTTGGAGGGGAGGAGCCCCCTCTGGGTACGCCATTGTGAGATCTATAAGGTTTCAATAAACAAAGGTGAGCAAAAACAACAAAGCACATTATATTACTATTAACCAAATTTTAGGAGATAAAAAGATATCAATTAAAGGAAACACAAGCTTTAAGTTACTAATTTTACTCCCATTCTTGCTTTGCCTCTTGAACCTAGGTCAAAATTTATCCAAACCAGACAAAACTTTCATGACTATGTGAAAATCCCTACCAACATTTCCATTCACACGAGTTATGAACATGCCTAACGTCGGGCTTACATATCTCCCATACAGTTTAGGAATGCATATCTCTCATTTCCTTTAAAATTGTTGTAAATATAGATCATGTTTTACTACACACGAGCTCCAGTGTACCTATCAAAGTTTGGAATAACCAAATCTATATCTCCCCACGTTTGGTTATCTTGCAACCTACACAAACATCATATCTCATATTTCCATATTCCTCGAGTTTTAACCTCTTTTGCATGTTCCCTTTGCGCCTTATTTTCCACTTGTCCTTCCACAACCATTATTAGATCTTCTTTCATAAGTATGGAAATAGGTGAAAGCTTAGAGTTTCATGAAGTCTTAATGTTCCCTGATCTAGTGTTGTGCCTTATTTTTCTAATTCATTTTCCAAAGCATTGTTTTGTCTTAAAACATGGTAGAATTCATAAGAAATAAATCTTTAAGTGTTATCCAATTTTTCTTAAGAATTTCTCTTAGCACTAAATATTTGTGGAGAGCCTCTTTGATTAAAATTTGAATGATTAGTTATGAGTCTCCAATGATTGAAATATTTGAGATATTCCTTTCCTGAGTGAGCAATAATCCCTAAAGAAGGGCATATGCTTCAACATTTTTTTGTTTTACGTCCCAAACTCCACAAATAATTTACTTGTATATTTTCATTAGGTCAAAAAATTGCCCGCTCCTACTTCTCTCTTGAAAATAATAATATATATTTTAATATTTTTCTAATAATAAATTTATGATAATACTATTATATATTGTAAACACATACAACTTCTTTTATTTTTAATTTTGTTTAATACTTAAAATTTTAAAATTATTTTTTTATATGTTTAAAAATATTTTATTATGCTCCTTTTAGAATAATGCTACGAAACCTATTTGAAGTTTTGCACCACTGCCATATTTGTATTAATGTATGAAGTTATTGTTATAGAGAGTGAAATCCCTAGAGCAACTAACAACTTACAGGAAATAGAATGTTTGATTGAATGTTTTTAAAACTCTTATACTTGAGAACTAAGCAACATCACTGGGTAGATTTAATATGCAAGAGATAGTGAGGGTATTCCTGATCTATATTGGATCATTATATTGTTTTTCATCCATCTCGATGCATTGGGAGTAGAAAAAGTGAAGGAATCAGCTCATGTGACCGTTTTTACCAGCAGGACCCAATTTGGAGAAACGGGGTCTGAAACCTTCTGAGAGCATTTTGAGGCATCGAACGATTTTTTTTGGGGGTAAAAATTTATGCTTTAGCATGAAACCATTTTATTCTATGCTACACAAATATCTTTCCAACGATGCAAGAAGCGCGTCAATCAGAGTCCGTATGCAAAAGTTATGCCACTCAGAAGTTGACCTTCCTGTTTTGACACCTATAGTTCAGGAGGATGTCGCGTCAGCCCCCATTATTCATGGAAAATTTTCTAGCCACGTGATTATGATGTAAAATACTCTAGAAGATTATATATTGTAACTATAGTTAAGAGTTGATGTAGTCAAAATTAACCACTAGTAGGCTATCGAGCTATGTTATAATCAGACCAATAGGAGGAAGAGGCATTCCATTTTTTCGAGAGAATTTTGTTCCATAGCTTAGAAAATATAGCCAAGAGAGGTAGGAGGTAGAGCACACAGAGAGGATCTATGCACTATAGCAGCCCACGAACCACATGAATTACTTCTTTTTACCTACAACTATATTTCAAGACAAAGAAAGAGAAGGAAGCAGCCTCACCTTCCAATCAGGTTTTTCTCTTGAAAGGGTTTCCTAGAGAGAATATCCTATGTCTTATGTGTGTGTGTGAGATTATTTTGTATTTTTCTACTTTTTTGCATAATTTCCATTCGCATGCATTCACTAACTACAATTAAATCTGCAAATCTAGAATTTTAATAAAATTGTAACTGTGTAAAATTTCAGTATTTTAATATAATATTATTAGATCTGTTGTGATGGAATGTCTAATGGAATATCCACGACAATTTACAAATCATTTGGTAATGGATCCATTTTCTTTGGGATTTTTGTGGAGATTGCAGGGATCTAGATCGACGGGGCTGAAAATCGTAAAACCCTAATCATGTGCGACAAATCTGTAAACAAACCTCGTGATCCTACATAGGTGAAGTTTAAATGGATGGAACAATAAGTCACAAATATCAACCACAATGTAAGCCTCGTCATGGCGGCCTTGAATAACAAGTTGGGGATATTTGGAGAAGATGGGGGTTCAAATGCAGAGGACAAATTAGAATGGGGATTAGAAGATCAGGGAAAAACAAAGAACCAGTCAAAGAAAGAACCTGAAAAAGATCAATCCAATTCGAGTGTCGTGAACCATTCATAATCCATATTTAAAATGGAAGAAAATTATGATATCAAGCCATACCATGGCGATATCGATGCTCTGGATTTGAACCATTAGTTGCAACAACTAGAATTTTATTTCAGTGTCCATCACATCAAGGAAGGGTAAAATATCTCATTCACGCGGCTAAACTTCAAGGGCCATGCACTGACTTGGTGGGAGATCCACACAGAAACCCTGACGTTGGAAGGAGAACCTATAGTGACTAAGTGGGAGGATTTCAAAACCCTCATTAAGTCACAATTTTATCCCATTGGGTACGTGGAGGACCAATGGATTCGGTGGCATTACTTCATGCAAAAGTTGGGCCAAAGCGTGCTGGAGTACACCACGAAATTTAGAAAGACGGATATAATGTTGGGTATTTCTCGAAAGAACCCATATGTACTCATGTATTTGGGGGGTTTTCATTGCCATTTGCGCGAGAAAGTGATTGTTCAAGCCCAAATCAATGGACGAGGCTTATGTACAGGCATGGTACCTGGAGAACATAGGCATGAAGAGAGCGTAATCAAGTGAATCGAAGCAAAAGGAGAAACAAGACACTTCTAAGGAAGAAAATAAGAAGCAAAAAGGGGGAAAATATAAAAATACGACAACCACAACACACTAGTGCAAAGATCATAGCAACGACTGCAATATTGATGGATATATAGAGGAGAAGTGCTAGAAGTTACATCCAGAGCTAAACCCTAAGAACAAGAAGAGAGATAATAAGAATAATTTCATGGCCACTGATTCGATCAACCAAGTTGAAAGCAACTCGGACGTGGATGAGAATAGTGTCTGTACATCAGTGAAAAAGGAGGTGAATTCGAGTAGCCTTCAACAACAAGAAGAGAAAGAAATGACCAAATTCTTCCATATAAATATATAGTTTAAGGAGACAAAGATTGATGCTCTATTTGACTCAGGATCACAAGCGAATCCCATTGCAGCAGAGCTGGTCAAGAAGTTGGGGCTAGAAGTTTGTGATAATACAAACCCATATCCATTGGGATGGTTAAATAAGGATGCAAATTTGAAGGTAACAAAAAAATGTAAAATTATATTTGCTATCTGTGTTACTTATATTGATGAAGTAGATCTAGATGTGGTTCCCTTGGTGTATGTAGAGTTGTGTTTGGGAGTCCATACATGTACATGCATGATGAAGTATTCATGAGGAGAGCCAACCAATATCGGCTAGTCAGTGATGAAAAATCATTCATCATCAACACACAAAGGAATTCAAAAATCTCATTGGTAAGTACCAACCAAGCCAAGAAATTGATTAGTTCGAGCAAGAAGTATGTTTTTTTGTTTGTAAGAGAAAGTCAGTCTGAAGAGGAGTCAATAAGAGGAAAGGCATCCATGGAGGGGTGTACTACGAAACAAAAACAACAATTGGACAAGTTGTTATAGGAATACAGGGATGTGTTCTGAGAGCCTAAAGGGTTACCATCACGAGATCCAACTATTTCCAGACTCCCCAATACCAAATATTGGGTTGTACAAACATTGTGTTATAGAAGCAAGTGAGGTGAAGAAACAATTGCAACAACTCCCAGAACATGGTGTCATTCAACCGAGTACATCACCATGTGGGTCACCCATCATCATTGTGCCAAAGAAGGATGGGACTTTCCAGATGTGTATAGATTACATGGTATTGACCAAAATCATGTTGAAGAACAAATACCCCCTACCCAGGATAGATGATTTCTTGGATCAGTTGCAACAAGAAAAATACTTCACCAAGATGGACTTGAAGTCTGGATATCACCAGGTTTGAGTCAAAGAAGAAGATTCCTGGAAAACCGCCTTCAAAACTATGCAAGGTTTGTATCAATGGTTAGTCATGCCATTTAGCTTATGTAATGCACCAACTACATTTATGACATTAATGAATGATGTACTGCTCCCTTTTATAGATTCATTTGTTATTGTCTATTTGGATGATATACTGGTATATATTTCTACATAAGAGGAGCATATTTCACATTTGACGTAGGTGCTGGCGACATTGAAGAAGCACCACCTACTATCAAATCTCAAGAAGTGCGAGTTTACGTAGCAGTATTTGGTGTATCTGGGGTATGTGATTGATGGAGAGATGAAGAAAGATCATTCCAAGATGGAGGCCATCATGAAATTTCCGATTCCTATTAATTTTTATGAGATCAGGAGTTTCACCGGGGCATCACAGTACCTGAGGAAATTCATAGCCTTGTTTTCAGTGGTAGCAGCATTGTTCCATGTCATAACAGAAAGTGGAAAGAGTTTCCAATGGGGAAAAGGTCAACAAAGGGCTTTCGAGGAGCTAAATAGGAAGACCAGTTCTGGCATTACCAAACTTGTAGCAACCCTTTGAAGTGGAGATAAATGCAAGTGGTTATGCTATGGGAGGTGTATTGATGGAGTGAGGAAGACATGTATGCTACCATTTTGAAGTATTTCATGGGGAAGTCCTTAACTACCCTACCTAGGATAAGGAGCTCTATGCCATGGTGCAAGTTGTGAAGAAGTGGAAGCACTATATGATGGGAAAGGAGACAATAATCCACGCAACCGTTACAGTACTTGGAGACCTAGAGTAAGCTACAACAGACCAGAAATTACAAGTGATGGGGTTTTTACATCAGTTCCATTTGGTGATCAAATATAAGAAACGAAACACAAACAAGTTGGCTGGCATGATTTCAAGGCCACCCACATCGAATATTACAACTTTGGGGACTCTTATGCACATTGATTCACTCACCCATGATGCATGCAGAGAGGCATATTCAAAGGATGAGGACTTCAAGGAGGTGTATCGAAAATTGTAGAGAGTCATGTGCACGATGGAGACAACCATTAGAGGAAATTTCAGCCTAAAAGTGGCCTCCTAAGGGAAAATACTAAAATAATAGTTAAAATAATAAAATCATAGTTATGAATTTTGGAGGGAAAAGAAGAAAACTACTTTTTTTTTTTTAATTGTATTTTTGGCTTATCTCCTTATAGGTTTACTCAAATTTCAAGTGTAGACACTCGTTGGATGCATAATGAAATTCCACATCCAACGAGTACCCATTATGCATACTTTTGAGAATACCCACATTGATAAAAAAATGCGTATACATTAAAAAAGTGTGTTGAACACGCTTTTTTAATGTATCTGCTATTTTTTTTTTATCAATGTGGGTCTTCTCAAAAGTATGCATAATGGATACTTGTTAGATGTGGAATTTAATTCCGCATCCAACGAGTGTCTACACTTGAAATTTGAGTAAATCTATACGGACATTAGCCAAAAATATAATTAAAAAATGTAGTTTTTCTTCTTTCCCTCGAAAATATTTACATGTACATCTTTTTAAATTTTAAGGATTTTGATTGGTTTACATGTTATGACATGGAAAATACATGAAAATACTTCTAGGCTGAAATTTCCTCTAATGACCATTGAATACCATCTATAGGATGGGTTACTCTAAAGGCTAGATAAGCCATGTGTTTCTAAAGGTGAACGATTGCAGCTTATTAGAGAAGCTCACACCTCCAAGGTTGCAGGGCACATTGGTGTAGGGAAGACTGTGGCTAACTTTCAAAGGCATGTGTATTGGCCCAAGGTGCAAGAGTAGGTAGCTAGGTTCATAAGAGGATACATGCTTTGTTGTACCAAAAATCCTAATAACAGGAAACAAGGTCTATATCATCCCTTACTTGTACCTACTCGTCCTTGGGAAAGAAGTTCCATGGAATTTATGGGATGTTTACCGACAACTAGGAAGGAATATGACTACCTATTAATGTTAGTTGAAAAGTTGAACAAGATGTGTGTTCTGATGCCCTAAGACCATCGACAGGAAAGAAGAAACAAACTTTCTCTTTGGACAGGTCAGGGTGCACTTTGGGATACCAAGGAGCATAATTTTAGACAGGGATACAATATTTATCAGTGCATTTTGGACTACGTCGTGGGAGAAGATGGACATAAATTTGAAGAGATCTACAACGTTCCATCCACAGATAGATGGGAAGAAAAAAGTAGTCAACAAGTCTTTGGTGCAAATTCTGAAGGGATACAACCAGAAGCATCCGAAGACTTGCGATGAAAACTGGTATATATACAACATTCTTACAACAAAGTAGTCCACACTTATACATAAAATTCCCCATTTTAAACTTGTTTTGGATATTTTCCACCTTCACCTTTGGATATTGCATATGAGAAGAAAGGAGGAGCGAGAGAATATATTACAGGAGATGCTTTGAGGGCTGAAAAATTTATAGAGAAGGTCAGACATATCCATTTATAGGTACAAGAAACACTGTAGAAGTCACAACAAAAGTATAAGTCTGGGCATGATTAGGACAAAATAGAGAAATCATTCAATGTGGGAGATAGAGTATGGTTACAATTGAACAAGGAGAGGCTGCAGGGGCCTGGTAATAAAATAAAAGCTCTTAGGTATGGTCCCTTTGAAATACTGGAAAAGGTGGGTGATAATTCCCATCGACTCATTTTACCACCATATATGCGCATTTACTCAGTTGTGAATGCGGAGAATTTGAAACTCTATGAGCCTTCTATGCTAGATCAGGAAGAGGAACAAGTACTACCTTCTATGGAGGATTTGGCACTAGATGCTCAGGCTGATTTGAAAGCATATATTGTTTTACAGAAGAGTCCCAAAACTAAAACATGGGCAATATGAACTTTGGCAGATTGGGTTAAAGAGACAACTTCCAGGAAAAGCTAAATGGTACACTAGAGAGAAGGTGGAGGAAAATTTTCCTCACATCATTAAGTAGAATATTTTGGGGACCAAAAGCCTTCCAAAATGGGGAGGCGTGATCTATATTGGATCATTATATTGTTTGTCATCCATCTTGATGCATTGTGAGTAGAAAAAGTGGAGGAATAAGCTCACAGGATCGTTTTTAAAAGCGGGACTCAGTTTAGCAAAACATGGTCTTAAAATTTTTGGGGGAGTTTTTAGGCATCAAACAATGTTTTTGGGGGGTAAAAATTTGATGCTTTAGGGAAACATAATTTCATGCTATTCTACACACAAATATCTTTCCAACGACACAAGAAGCGTGCCAATCAGAGTTTGTATGCAAAAGTTATGTCACTCAGAAGTTGACCTTCCTATTTTCACACTTATATTCATCTTTATAGCAACTTTGAAAATTCATATTCATCATTGAGATACTTGGATTGGTTTACTAGTTCACAAATCTAGAATTTCTAGAAGTCTCTTGTAGCAAAATAGTAGTAATTTTATGCTATTTTTTATAATGTGTTAATGAGCATCATTTGAGTTGATTCCACTTGTGTTGAGTCATAAAATCATCCAAGTTAATAAAAAAATCTACCCCATAGCATTTTCACTTGATTAGGCTAGGCATTTGGTAGGTTAACTAGCTCACTAGTTCTAGAATTTTCAATTTTAACACTGTTACCGAGGAAATAGGTAACCTAACCTCAAAATGGGAACTCTAGCCCAAAAAGACTCAAAAAACATGGAAAAACACCCAAAAAACAAAAAAAGTGTATTCCAAAACGCACTTGGTTTTTTTTTAAGGTCAAATTTCAACATTTTATAAAATTATGCTAAAAACAAAATTGTTTCTTGAAAAAAGGATTGAAAAAACACCCTCAAAACAAAACCAGTTGATGCTGGAATAACAAAAAAAAATAATTGTGTCATATTTTTGACATTTTTAAAAATAGAAATAACATTTTTTAATTTTTAAAATTCAAACATTAAAAAAACCTAAAATTTAAGAAAAAAATAAATTTAAAAAATAAAAACAGTTTAAAGCTTAAAATTTAAAAATATATAGGAATAAAAAAATAAAAATAAAAAGAAAATAAAAATTTTAATTCAAACATTAAAAAAAACCTAAAATTTAAGAAAAAAAAAATAAAAAATAAAATTAAAGATTAAAATTTCAAAATATATAGAAATAAAAAAATAAAAAATAAAAACAAAATAAAAATATTAAATTAAAAAAAAAAAGAAGTTAAAAAAGAAAGAAATTATAAAAAATAAAATATAGAAATTAAATTTAAAAAAGGAAAAGAAAATGTTTATTAAATTAATTATTATTATTATTATTTTTTATTTTTTTTTAATAAAAAATTAAATTTAAAGAAATATATTAAATTTTAATAAATTTAAAACTTAAAAAAAAAAAAACATTATTTAAATTAAAAATAAAAAATGAAAAATGAAAAATAAAATACAATAAAAATATTAAATTTAAAAAAATATATATTAAAAGAACAAATAAATTTTAAAAAATAAATTAAAAAATGATGCAATGAGTGCTAAGTGGACTATTCAAAATCATAAGAAATTAGTCGGTTACGACTACCTCTCATGGAAATGGTCATAGTTGAATGACTTACTTAACACAGTTGAATCCCAAAAATGATATCTAATATAATGCATTGCGGAAAACCCTCATACTTTAAATACAAAGAGTAAAGGGATCTCTAATTGAATGGTTCATGAGGCACAATACTTGCTAAGGTTTTGCAAATGGGGTAGCAAGCTAAGTGGGCTTGATTGTGGGGAAAACTCCACAGTTAAGTGCGCTTGATCCAGAGGAGTTCTGGGATGGGTGACCTCCCGGGAAGTCCTGGTTACCAGGTGCAAGCACCGGAAGTGATGATTGACGCTATATGATTCATTTCACTAGTTTCAATCCCACTTCTTCACCCCTGTGAGCATCACTCGATGCAATGAGTGCTAAGTGGACTATTCAAAATCATGAAAAATTAGTTAGTTACGACTACCTCTCATGGAAATGGTCATAGTTGAATGACTTACTTAACGCAGTTGAATCCCAAAAATGATATCTAATATAATGCACTGAGGAAAACCCTCATACTTAAAAATAAATTAAATTTAAATTATATATATATATATATATATATATATATGAACTTAAATTAAAAATATATATTAGATTTTACTAAATTAAAAAAAAAATGTTAATATTAAAATAACAAATTAAATTAAAAAAAAAATATTAAATTTGAAACAAATAAATTTTGAAATAAAAAATAAATTTTAAATATAAAGAAAAAAAAATATGGTTAAAATAAAAAGTTAAAAAACTTTAAAAATCACTTAAAAATGAAAAATTGAAATAAATAAATTAAAAAAAAATTCAATAAAAAATAAAATAAAAAACAAATTAATTTGAAAATATTAAGTTTAATTAAAAAAAATAAAATCTAATTTTAAATACACAATTTTAATTGAAATAAAAATAAAAATAAAAATTTTATTTAATTAAAAAATAATTAAAAAAAATAAAAATAAAAAAATATTAAATTCAAATAAATAAAAAAAATACAAAATTTATTAAATTTTAAAAAATTAAATGAAAAAACTAAACATAAAATTTAATAATAAAAAAAAATGAAAAAAAAAAAAAAAAATCAATTTTAGGAATTTTGCTTCTGTGATCCATAAATTGTGATTAAAATCTTTTGGTGAAAATCACATCAGAATAGATTTGGTTGACGCGTTTCGAACCAGCCAGTGTGGTTCATCATCAGGACAAGATGGAATATCTGATCAAATAACCCCTTTAAATAGAAAGTAATGCTACCACTAGCCGTTTGTAAAATAACAACTAGTTTGACTTAAATAATAATATTTATTTTATTTAATTTTTAATCTATATTAAAAAGAGTAAATCAAATTATTAAAGTTTATAATTTGAATTTTATATATTCTTTTATATATTTATATTTATTTTAATAAAAATAATAATTATTAATTTAATATATTTTTAAAGAATATAATAGATGTTTATATATATTTTATTTTATTTTATTTATTTTTTATCAAATGAATTAAATGTTAAAAATAGTAAATAATATTTGTAGTCTGAATATATAAAAGTATTTTATTTTAATAATTAAATGCTATGTGATTCCAAAATTCATCAAACAATTATCATTTTGTTAAAAAAAATAAACTTTTTAATTAAATAAATAATAATAATAAAAATAAAATAAATAAATAAACTAATTAATTAATTAATTAAGAATTAAATAAATAATAATAATAATAAAAATAAAAATAAAAATAAATAAATAAATAAATTAATTGATTAATTAAATAATTATAAGAGTTTTTAGGAATGAACGGCAGGAATCCAACATCTGCTAATCATCCACCCATCATCT
The DNA here is from genome assembly GCA_034641835.2 of Pinus albicaulis. Classification (NCBI taxonomy): domain Eukaryota; kingdom Viridiplantae; phylum Streptophyta; class Pinopsida; order Pinales; family Pinaceae; genus Pinus; species Pinus albicaulis. The sequence continues at coordinate 454,774,772 of CM076582.1, read as the reverse complement.
CTGTTGAGGTTGACCGACCTCTTTTCGATTTCCAAGGCTTCTCTCAACTTGCGATGGTAGAAATTGCCAATCCTCGCAATGACCTCAGCATCTTCAATGCAAATGTGATGATTTGTCTTCTCAGCATGCTCCGCTAGTGCAGAGGAGCGTGATCTACTATGCTTCAGGTCAGCAACATGTTCTTGAATTCTTTGACTAATTGTCCGACCAGTTTCACCAATGTAAGGGATCCCACAGGAACAAGGAATCAAGTAAACACCCTTACCATCCTTCAGGAAAATCGGGTCCTTAACCGATCTAAGAGAACTCCGAATGGTGCAGGAGGGCTTAAAGGTTGAGGAAAAATTATGTTTCTTTATAATCCTAGTGATTTCATCTGTAGTACCTTGGATAAACGGAAGGTGAAATCCAGACAACCGATCACAGGGTTTTTTTTTACCCGTAGGACCTTTTTCTCTTTTTGAAAAGCTTTAAGACATTGACTCATGTTATAACCGTTCTTGTAAAAAACTTTAAGAAGATGATCCTTTTCACCTTCAAAGTGGTGTTCATCAGAGATTCTAAAGGCTCTGGTGGCTAGGGTGCTGAGAACACCAAGTTTCTGAGCAGGGAAATGGTGAGAATTAGCATGTAAGTACTGCTCAGAGTGCGTCTTCTTTCTAAAAACCTGATGAGAGAGGGAACCATCATCATTTCTAGAAATGTGGACATCAAGAAAAGGCAAGCTACCATTATCTTCGAAATCCATGGTGAACTTAATAAAGTCAAATTGATTATTAAGATGATGGAAGAAAAGGTCCAATTTCTCCTTACCATGAGGCCATACAACACACGTGTCATCAACAAACCTTTTCCAAAGCTTAGGTTGGAAAAGAGAAGAGGAGAGGGCCCTAGATTCAAAGTCTTCCATGAATAGATTAGCTACCACAGGGGAGAGGGGGGAACCCATGGCCACACCACAAGTATGTTCAAAGAATTCACCCTCGAAACCAAAGAAAGTCGAGGTTAGACAAATTTCAACAAGATGAGCAGTATCAAGATCCGTGACCCGAGAAATGACATTGATCGCTTCCCTAATGGGGATGCAAGTATATAGGGACACAACATCAAAACTCACAATCTATCCTCACAATCCAACTCCAAGTCTTTCAACTCCTTAATAAAAGAGCATGAGTCTTTAACAAAGGAGGAGGTCTGACCTACAAACAGTTTAAGCTTAGAGGCTAGAAATTTAGCGAGCAGATAAGTTGGACCACCTATAGTGTTGACAATAGGGCAAAGGGGAACCCCATCTGTAGAAATTTGAATAACTGATATATTATTCACCGAGATTCTCCTGATCACACACTATTTGACTTCATGCACAATATAGAATCTCTTCTACCATTGATCATCACATGCAGAAATAAAATCAATTGCATGCACACATTAAAGCCATAAAAATTCACACATATGAACACAGTATGTAATGGGAAAGCTTAAAGTTGAAAACCCCAACTATCTGTATATTATATATGTTATAGAGATCATGTAACAATAATTGTACAAAGCTCCTCACAAGCTCTCAGTACAATCTCCAATTGCTACACACTAATCAAGCTAGATCTAGCAAAACACATGCTCCAATCTCTGCCACTTGATAGCCTGCCTCTACTGCGCAATCCCTGCTGAAGAATGCCTCTTGATGATTTCCAATTACCCCAGCCTTGCTCACGTAGTCTTTATAGGCATCTCTACTGAGTGTTGGATGCAAACCATACATCACTTATAGTCACAACTGATAGTCATACTTGCCCTTTCACCTATCTCTACACTGGTCTCCACTGAAACTGTCCATGCACTAAAGTTAACTGATGTATTCTTTAGTTGATTAATGAGTTTATAATTAGTGAATTAATTAATAATTAATTCACACCACTCTCACTAATTGTATCAATCAGTTAAACTAGATACAAATAGCTCAACTATGTTTTGATTAGTTAAACTGAACACAACTCCATTAACTTCCTCAATCAACTCCACCAAACTCTCTCACATGAGTTCTAACTGAAGTATCCATGCAATAGCTCCACTCAACCCTCAGGAATAGCGTAATTCCTTCTGTCAGCTCCTGTGCCACATCTGTGCACTTAACTGAAGTGCTCCAAGAGAATAAGATAATGTTTAGAGTCCAAATATTATTAAGAGCTAATAATATTCGACATATCTATTTTTAAACTAGCAATCTAAAAATAGATTCCACCTAATATGTCTAAAAATAGAAGTCCATCTATTTTTCCAACTCGACCAACCATCCACAAATAGCATCCTGCAACTCATAGAATATGATCGACATGTCTAAAAATAGACATAGTCTAAAAATAGACATAGTCTAAAAATAGACTTTGCGACAAAAATCACCTGTGTGGGCCCCACCTAGTTTAGGTGATCACTTTCCAACTAGGATCAGGAATGATGTTTTAGGATGCCTCCTTCACTGTTTCTTGTTGCAATCTTCAACACTCCCTCTCAACAAGAAAGGACTGTCTTTGCATGCGACATGCAACTCCATGCATTCGCCCTGCAACCTTCACAAGCGCCATGCAACTCCATGCATCTGCTCTGCAACTCTTCTGAAACTGAATAGGCTCCAAAAAACTCAATCAATCTGATGCATCTATCATCAAAGTCTTCGACTTCTGCTGGTACCAACTGCACATGTCATCAGGAACCACTGCGCTGTTGAGCTCTTGCACCCATGCACTCTTGCACTTGCTGTTAACTCTGATCCGCACTCCAGTATCCGACACTGTCACTTTGATCTGCCTGCATAAATCCAACTGATCATGCTACTGCTGCGCTGTGGGCACCTCGTAGCCAGGTTCAATTCATGAGATCCACACCATCTCATGAATCCTGCCCAGAAATATCCTCTTGGGATTAATCATGCATGTCGCCCCACTTCTCACCTGGTGGTATAGCTGCATGCACTCCCTCTGCCCATCTGGCATGAAATTTCTCTGCATGAGTGGTTTCTTCCACAACATGATCCTCATCTTGTGGCTACTCCACATCCCGAGGTTCACTCTTACCTGCATGAAAAACTTGCTCCCTCTCAAGCTTCAATTGCATGTCTTTCTCGCACTTCCCAATAGTAAGAAGCTCTGTAGACATCCCATATACTTCAAGTCTGTAGAGATTCTTTGCTCGAATCCCAACCTTCTTGACTTGTCCTTCCTCATCCACACTAACTCCTACACTCCCAAGCTCATCCCTGCAGTGGAAAAACTTTGTCAAGTATACCAGAATAGTGTCATTCTTCTTCATTTTTATTTTCTTGAGTTTATCCTAAAACTCAACCACTTCAATGCTTTGCAATTGCTCCAATGATCAATATCGCTCTGATACCATGTAGAAATTTGAATAACTGATATATTATTCACCGAGATTCTCCTGATCACACACTATTTGACTTCATGCACAATACAGAATCTTTTCTACCATTGATCATCACATGCGGAAATAAAATCAATTGCATGCACACATTAAAGCCATAAAAATTTACACATATGAACACAGTATGTAATGGGAAAGCTTAAAGCTGAAAACCCCCAACTATCTATATATTATATATGTCATAGAGATCATGTAACAATCATTGTACAAAGCTCCTCACAAGCTCTCAATACAATCTCCAATTGCTACACACTAATCAAGCTAGATCTAGCAAAACACATGCTCCAATCTCTGCCACTTGATAGCTTGCCTCTACTGCGCAATCCCTACTGAAGAATGCCTCTTGATGATTTCCAACTACCCCAGCCTTGCTCACGTAGTCTTTATAGGCATCTCTACTGAGTGTTGGATGCAAACCATGCATCACTTATAGTCACAACTGATAGTCATAGTTGCCCTTTCACCTATCTCTGAATTGGTCTCCATTGAAACTGTCCATGCACTGAAGTTAACTGATGTATTCTTTAGTTGATTAATGAGTTTATAATTAGTGAATTAATTAATAATTAATTCACACCACTCTCATTAATTGTATCAATTAGTTAAACTAGATACAAATAGCTCAACTATGTTTAGATTAGTTAAACTGAACACAACTCCATTAACTTCCTCAATCAACTCCACCAAACTCTGTCACATGAGTTCTAACTGAAGTATCCATGCAACAGCTCCACTTAACCCTCAGGAATAGCGTAATTCCTTCTGTCAGCTCCTGTGTCACATCTGTGCACTTAACTGAAGTGCTCAAAGAGAATAAGATAATGTTTATAGTCCAAATATTATTAAGAGCTAATAATATTCGACATGTCTATTTTTAGACTAGCAATCTAAAAATAGATTCCGCCCAATATGTCTAAAAATAGAAATCCATCTATTTTTCCAACTTGACCAACCATCCACAAATAGCATCCTGCAACTCATAGAATATGATCGACATGTCATAGTCTAAAAATAGACTTTGCAACAAAAATCACCTGTGTGGCCCCCACCTAGTTTTGGTGATCACTTTCCAAATAGGATCAGGAATGATGTTTCAGGATGCCTCCTTCACTGTTTCTTGTTGCAATCTTCAACACCATCCTTATGAACCTTAGGAAGCCCATAAATCCTCGAAGTGAGGGGGTTAGTTTCAATAAGCTTTTTACTCAAAGATCCAACCGTGCTACTTGATTTTATAGCCAAAGCAACCGCTTTCAAGACTTTATTTTTGTCCAACTTCTTGTAGCTCCCACTATTAAGAAGGTGATCCAGCATCTTATTATGATAATCTTTTTTGTTTAAAATAACCGTAGCACCTCCCTTATCTGCCTTAAGAACAACAATGTCACGGTTATTGTTTAAGGATTTAAGAGCCTCAAACTCTAGCTTGCTGATGTTGCTCTTAGGGGGCTTAGATTTTCTAAGGATCATGGCACAATCTTTCCTGATAGTGTCTTTAGTAGCATCAGGTAAATCCCTAATTCCGTAACAGTAATAAGATTAAACATAGTTTTAACAATTTGTATAATAATAGTAAAAATATTGACAACCATAATAATTTTAATATTAATAAAAATGATATCAATAACCTTAATAATAATAAGAATAGTAACTATAATAAACTCAACATTAATAGTTTTAAAAACAATAATAGTACCTTATATAGGAATGTTATTAATCTCTCAAGTTTTTCCTTTGATCAACATGTCTTCAGTTTGTTAGATAAGGGTCTTAATTTTGCTCTTGCTCCTAGAAAAATCCCTATTCATGACATAATTTGTGATATTGAATACAGAATTAGGGATTTACTTGATGCTACTAAAGACACTATCAGGCAAGATTGTGCCATGATCCTTAGAAAAGCTAAGCCCCCTAAGAGCAACATCAGCAAGCTAGAGTTTGAGGCTCTTAAATCCTTAAACAATAACCGTGACATTGTTGTTCTTAAGGTAGATAAGGGAGGTGCTACGGTTACTTTAAACAAAGAAGATTATCGTAATAAGATGCTGGATAACATTCTTAATAGTGGGAGCTACAAGAAGTTGGACAAAAATCCCCTTAAAAAAGTCTCGAAAGCGGTTGCTTTGGCTATAAAATCAAGTAGCACGGTTGGATCTTTGAGTAAAAAGCTTATTGAAACTAACCCCCTCACTCCGAGGATTTATGGGCTTCCTAAGGTTCATAAGGATGGCGTTCCCCTTCGCCCTATCGTCAACACTATAGGTGGTCCAACTTATCTGCTCGCTAAATTTCTAGCCTCTAAGCTTAAACCGTTTGTAGGTCAGACCTCCACCTTTGTTAAAGACTCATGCTCTTCTATTAAGGAGTTGAAATACTTGGAGTTGGATCGTGAGGATAGATTTGTGAGTTTTGATGTTGTGTCCCTGTATACTTGCATCCCCATTAGGGAAGCGATCAATGTCATTTCTCAGGTCACGGATCCTGATACTGCTCATCTTGTTGAAATTTGTCTAACCTCGAATTTCTTTAGTTTCGAGGGTGAATTCTTTGAACATACTTGTGGTGTGGCCATGGGTTCCCCCCTCTCCCCTATGGTAGCTAATCTGTTCATGGAAGACTTTGAATCTAGGGCCCTCTCCTCTTCTCTTTTTCAACTTAAGCTTTGGAAAAGGTTTGTTGAT